>CM028242.1:2705435-2853347 GCA_016432835.1 Brassica nigra
GATTCGTGGGTTCTGCTGGGGAAACGACGAGAAGCTTCTTATCTCCGACTATGTTCCCAATGGTAGCCTCCTTGGCTCCTTCAACGCGAGTAAGTTCCTCTGTTTCTCCCCTGTTTCCTCTGTTTGCTCTGTTTCATTTGGCGCACGAACTAAAATGCGCCTAACACTTGGCGCAATTTAGCATTTTAAATTACACACATCACTAAAATGCGCCTATCACTCTGTTTGTTCCTTTACAAACAGGTAAGTCAAGCACAAGCTCGTCGACACCATCTATGCAACACCCACTTTCTTTCGAGGCACGGCTCAAGATAGCTAAAGGAATGGCACGAGGACTATCGTACATCAACGAGAAGAAACACGTGCACGGTAACATCAAGCCCAATAACATTCTCTTGAACTCTGAGAACGAGCCCATCATCACCGATCTGGGCCTAGACCGCCTCATGACACCGTCTCCTCAACCTCACACCAATGTCCCAATGTCGAGCTCACCTTGCTACCAGCCACCGGAAAGGAATACAAGCCAGAAACCGAATCCTAAATGGGACGTTTATTCCTTCGGCGTCATTCTACTAGAACTTCTCACGGGCAAAACGTTTTCGGTCGATCAAGATGTAGATCAGTGGTCGGAGTTACTCGACGGTTCTGAAGCGGAAGAGAAAGGACGGTTCTTGAGGTTAATCGACGGTGCGATTAGAAGCGAAGCGGCTCGGTATGAGGATGCTGCGATGGTGTGTTTCAGGTTAGGGATTGAATGCGTCTCTTCCTTGCCACAGAAGCGACCGTCTATGAAAGAAGTAATGCAAGCGTTGGAGAAAGTGAGTGTTTAGTTTGGTTTTCTTGAAGCCCAAGTCGTTGGCATTATTGTAGAAAGTTGATTTTGCTTTGTGTGTTGTTGCTTACTCTATAAGCTGTGTATCTCCTTCTAACTCTTTGTGTTTTTTTTTTGGTTAGTTAATTAACCACCTTAAATAAGCTCCGTTGTTCATGTAACAGTAGACCGGTTAAACCAAGTTTAATTTGATCGTAGTAACCAATTGAACCGGAGTTATAATCTTAAACAAACAAACTCTTTGTGTTTTTTTTGGTTAGTTAACCACCTTAAATAAGGTCCGTTGTTCACGTAACAGTAAACCGGTTCAACCAAGTTTAATTTGATCGTAAGAACCAATTGAACCGGAGATATAATCTTTAAACAAACAAACCGAACCAACTTTCCGAAAAGTCCACGCCTAATCGTCATCATCACCAACAAACTCTTTTTCCGACCAGACATTTCGAATCAAGACCACACTGTGAGTAGTAGCTCTGTCTTAAAAAAAACATTTTATTTTCTGATAACATCTCTCCAAAAATGGAAGGAAGATCCACCGCCTCCGCCGCGGAGTCACCGGAGATCCAATCCCATCCTCCGAATCCCCCGAACCAGATCTTCATCCTCTCCGGACAAAGCAACATGGCCGGACGCGGCGGCGTCGTCAAGGACCACCACCTCAACCGCTGGGTATGGGACAAGATCGTCCCGTCGGAATGCGCGCCGGACTCGTCGATCCTCCGCCTGAGAGCGGATCTCCGATGGGAGGAAGCGCGGGAGCCGCTCCACGCCGACATCGACACCGGAAAAGTGTGCGGCGTAGGTCCGGGGATGGCGTTCGCAAACGCGGTGAGGAACCGGCTGGACTCGGATTCCGACGCGATCGGGCTCGTTCCGTGCGCCGTCGGCGGAACGGCGATAAAAGAGTGGGAGCGTGGGAGCCGTTTGTACGAGACGATGGTCAAGAGGGCGGAGGAGAGTAGGAAACACGGAGGAGAGATCAAGGCGATGCTTTGGTACCAAGGAGAGAGTGACGTGTCGGACATCCACGACGCCGAGAGCTACGGGAGCAATATGAGCCGTTTGATTAAGAACCTTCGTCATGATCTTAACCTTCCTTCTCTTCCCATTATCCAGGTAATGCAAAAGTGTTGTTTCCCTTTTCCAAAATGTGATGTTTTTTTTTTAAATACAAAATGTGTTGGTTGAAGCAGGTGGCAATAGCATCGGGAGGAGGATACATAGATAAGGTGAGAGAAGCGCAGCTGGGTCTGAAACTTTCTAATGTGGTGTGTGTAGATGCCAAAGGATTGCAGCTAAAGCCTGATAATCTTCACTTGACTACTGAGGCTCAAGTGCAGCTTGGTCTCTCGTTAGCACAAGCTTACCTTTCCAACTTCTGCTAGACTATCAAGTAAAGTTTCATGACTCTCTCTCCATTGTGTACATGTTATATATGAATAACACGAGTGACGAGGCATGTAATAATGGAATGGTTAGAACATTAATGCTTAGGGTTAAGAACTATCAGTTTGTTCTAGAGATTGCGTCTGACATCAATGGCTGTATAAGAGCTTTTAGCAACCCATGTTTGAACTACATAGAAGATTGTGTTTATATGGCTGTTATATTATCATTACTTTATTATGATTCAAAGATGTTTAAGAGTAGAGTTTGTGTGTGTGCAATAACGGCGGTCTAAGAAAGTTTAGCTGATGTAATTACATCGTTGTTGACACAGAAACCACAAGAAATGTAGACTATGTTAAATTAGTATTACCACTAGTATGGAAAAAGATTGAATTTGTGAATTGATGTTGTTTATGTTTTTTTTATTTTTCAGGTTATTCCGTGTTGAAGAAGTGAGATGCAGTTTGAGTGATGGCACTGATGCTCGGACTATGTAACTCTTTCACCTATAGAGCTCACATTATTATTCTCCATTGTCACGTTGAATCAATCCGCTGCTCTTTGTAAAATATTTTGAATAAACTGTGTTTCACATGGACGATCCTTTTGTTGTTGTTTCTATTGTATCCTTGTTTCGACCCAAACATGGTAATACAAATAAAATTGGTTTTTAAGGACTAGTCTATTTAAGGCCCAAGTCATGGACCAAACTAAAGTGGTTCTATACGCAATATATATTTTGAAATTCTTGAAAACATAGAGCAAATCCAAGGTATTTTTTCAAATTTGAAAAAAAAAATTGTTTGTTTTTGTCGTGATCCAAGTATACCTTTTTCGATCAACAAAAGCTAAACTTAAAATGCTTACACAAGAAAATTCAACAGTTAAAAAAAAAAATCAATAGTATGTAAAGCATATATGTTAAGGGTTTTTCGACAGGTCGACCTACCAAAATACAATGCATCTTTAAGCAGTTGCAGACATACAAGCAAACCTTTCACGTGCCAAAAACTAAACTTACGTCATAGCCATCTGTATATCCTTTTAAATATTCGCCAGTAACACCTACTACTGTAAAATTTGACTACCAACGAAATAATGACGTTGTTGTACTATATAGTAATATACTACATTTTTTTTGTATTTGTATGCTAAGCTGACAAATGAGCAACTTGCCTTGAACAGTGAATTGGATACTCTATACAACTCAATTTCATTCAGATTTGAAGTCTTCAACTATTTTTCAATTACCGAAACTGCAACTCTCTCTAGTGTAAGCCTCGTTAATTAATGGGACCCTAAACAAGGATAGTTGCTTTTTAAAACCATTAATCTATTATTGGTTACAAAAGTTTAGCATGTCAAATCTCTGCTGCAATATTGTTTTATAGGTACACCAAAACACCTTGTTTTTTTTTCTTCCTTGGGATTCAATGATGAACATCATTATCTATGCGATTAAAGACAATGATAAAAACAAGGAAACAAACTGCTGGCAGGCCAAGACATCATTTTACTCAACTAAATAACGGGGTGTTTCAGACAAAAAAAAATAACAGGGTTTTCCATATACTCTTTCTGTTTTTTAAAATATATTCTGGATTTTTCACACATTTTAATAAAACACATTAAATTTGTATAATTTTTTGTGTTTATCTTTCTTCTATAATTTTAAGCTAATAAAAATTCAATAAGTGCAATTAAGTTTTTTGAAATTTGTAATTAGATAATAAAATATGCATTGGAAATGAAAAAAAAAATAGATTTTTTTGAAATAAAATTTTTCTTTAGAATATGTATCTTTAAGAAACAGAGGGAGTATAATTTTTCATTTGAGTCAGCTCCTAATAAGCAAAACAATTTTGTTTTGTCTTTTCCTTGGGTTAAGTGTTAAACATATAGTACTAAATAACGTATCTCAATATTGCAGCAATGATCTTCCAGACCCCACCACGTTAAGGCTTCACGATCTATCTTTGCAGTTCCAAAATCTTCGAACATGTAAATAAATTTGACTTTTCCTCCAAGTTGCCAATATTTTTTCTGACTGGTTTTCCAGTTTTCCTTTTAATAGATGCACAACTCTATTCGCCGAAACTTTTGGAAACTACAAATGCCCATTCTCAACCCTGAAAAGTAAACCACTCGCAAGACCAGAACGTAAATCAATTTAAATAATTCATTACTTGTGTTTATAAACTTGAATGATTAGTAAATTTTATTAGTTTAATCATGTCATAACTAAAAAATTCAGGTAAAAAACCTTTCTCTACTCTGTCTTGGCCCGACAAAAAGCTGTTGTAGTTCTGTTTCCGCGCACTCGCTTATGTATTCCACGAAGGCGCGTGAGATTCCACCGCCGTCTCCTCACAATATCTCGCTATAAAAAACACATCACTTTAGATCTCTCCCTCGTGCCACCAACAACACTCCCTCTCCTCTTTACTCACTAACCACTTTCTCCACAAAAGTCGGTACTCGGTAGCAATGTCAGCCGCCGCATCTTCCGCCATCTCCGTGGCCACCAAGCCCCTCAAGAGCTTGACTCTCTCCTCCTCCAGATCGCCTCTCCCACCCGCCACTTCCCTCGCTTTCCCCACTCCTCGCCGCCGGCTCATTCTCGTGGCGTGTACCGCCGGAGACGGATCCAAGCCGACGATCCTCGTAGCCGAGAAGCTCGGCGAGGCTGGAGTGAAGCTCTTGGAGGATTTCGCGAACGTCGACTGCTCTTACAACCTGACTCCCGAGGAGCTCAACGCCAAGATCTCGCTCTGCGATGCGTTGATCGTTAGGAGCGGGACCAAGGTCGGACGTGAGGTGTTCGAGTCGTCTCGTGGACGTCTCAAGGTTGTTGGACGCGCTGGTGTTGGGATCGATAACGTGGATCTGAGCGCCGCCACGGAGTTTGGCTGTCTTGTCGTCAACGCGCCCACGGCGAATACTATTGCCGCCGCTGAGCATGGGATCGCGCTTTTGGCCGGCATGGCCAGGAACGTCGCGCAATCTGATGCGTCTGTTAAGGCTGGTCAGTTTCATACTTATGCACTAATCATTATTGTTATTGTTAATGTTTAAGAAATTAATAGGCAGTAATTAATTATGCGTGTCTCTAGATTTTTTTTAATACCAAAAACTGTTCAAGAAAAATTGTTTGTTTATGTTGAATTTGCACCAATTTTTATAACACTAAATTTTGTTCTTTTGTTACTGTGTACGATGCCTTGGATTACAAGTCTAGTTGTATTAGGCTAAATTTTGTTGATGCAAGTAGGGAAAATCATTTTGAGTTTTGAGGATAACTTGTCTGAAAGATCTTAGTTTGAATCTCTCTGTAACGCAGGTGAGTGGAAGAGGAACAAGTATGTAGGTGTCTCACTCGTTGGTAAGACCCTTGCAGTGATGGGATTCGGGAAAGTTGGTACAGAAGTCGCTCGTCGTGCCAAAGGTCTTGGCATGCGTGTCATTGCTCACGATCCCTATGCGCCAGCAGACCGTGCACACGCCATTGGTGTTGATCTGGTGAGCTTCGATGAAGCCTTGGCCACCGCGGATTTCATTTCTCTGCACATGCCTCTTACGCCAGCGACATCGAAGATACTCAACGACGAAACGTTTGCCAAGATGAAGAAAGGAGTTCGCATTGTTAATGTTGCTCGTGGAGGTGTTATAGACGAAGACGCGTTGGTGAGGGCCCTGGATGCTGGTATTGTTGCTCAGGCTGCTCTTGATGTTTTCACTAAAGAGCCGCCGGCTAAAGATAGTCCTTTAGTGCAGCATGAGAGAGTCACTGTGACACCTCATCTTGGAGCCAGCACAATGGAGGCTCAGGTGTGATTTTTTTTTTGTAATTTAATAGTTTTTGCTGTTTGGATAATGTTATTTAGTTGGTGTTTTTGGATTTGACAGGAAGGAGTTGCCATTGAAATTGCTGAAGCTGTTGTTGGAGCTCTGAATGGTGAGCTTGCTGCTACTGCCGTCAATGCACCTATGGTTTCTGCTGAGGTGAGCACACAAGTCTTTGCCTCTTCTTGTTTAATGAGATTATGATAGCCTTTGATAAAGTTAAGCTAGCATTATGCTGAATGTAGCAGATTAGAGCTGTTCAGAGATGGTTAGAGAATAACAGTTCATATTTTTAAATACATATTTATTATTTGCTTAAGCTTACATGATATGTTTCTATCCTCAGGTTCTAACCGAGCTGAAACCATATGTGATACTAGCCGAGAAGCTAGGGAGACTAGCGGTTCAACTAGTGGCTGGAGGAAGCGGCGTGAAGAACGTGAAAGTGTCGTACACGTCAGCGCGAGCCACTGACGATCTCGACACAAGACTTCTACGAGCCATGATCACCAAGGGAATCATCGAGCCGATCTCTGACGTGTACGTCAACTTGGTCAACGCCGACTTCACAGCGAAGCAGAGAGGTCTGAGAATCTCAGAGGAACGTGTGCTCTTGGACGGATCACCAGAGAACCCGCTGGAGACGATAACTGTCCAGCTAGGAAACGTGGAGTCAAAATTCGCGAGCTCGTTGTCTGAATCAGGAGAGGTGAGGGTGGAAGGGAAGGTTAAAGATGGAGTCCCGCATTTGACGAAGGTTGGATCGTTTGAGGTGGATGTGACTCTTGAAGGTAGTATCATACTGTGCAGGCAGGTGGATCAACCGGGTATGATAGGGACGGTGGGGAGTATACTTGGAGAGTCTAACGTGAATGTGAACTTTATGAGCGTTGGGAGAATCGCACCGAGGAAGCAAGCGATCATGGCGATTGGTGTTGATGATCAGCCAAGCAAGGAGACGCTTAAGAAGATTGGGGAGATTCCAGCGGTGGAGGAGTTTGTTTTCCTCAAGGTCTAAGTTTGGTTGTGTGTGTGTGTGTGTTGATTAGTGAAGCTTGAATGTGAGGAGTTTTGATGAAGGGTTTTTGTTGTTTGTTGGGTTAAGGCAATAATGTTATCTTATGGCTTTTTATTACTAAGTTTTGGTAATGTTGAGAACAGTAGTAGTGTCTTTGATGTTTCAACTTAATGGTTCTCATTATTCTGAGCGCTTCTTTCTTCAGTTTTATGGAGAAACAATACAAAAGATGGTTTGCATCCTCAGATGTAATGTAATCATTGAGTTGAGCATGTTATTACAAGATGTTTCAAAAACATTATCAATTCAACCAACCAAAATAATGGTTCGCTTTGGTTTAGCCTATATAGTCCGGTTTGGATAAAATGTTTAAACGCTGCCGTTTTGATAAGATATGAAGTTAATGAGAGGAGAGAGAACACGTGTCGCCAGCTCGAACAGATATTTCTGCGACTAATTGATAAGGAGGACGAAGCAGAAAGAATAAGAAGAAGGGTGGCGCGAATTGGAAATTAACATCGAAAGATCTGCGCATAGAAGGAACATCATGGCCTTATCTCAAATCTCTGCGTCTCTCGCCTTCTCTCTTTCCAGTATTCTCTCTCTTTTCGGAACGTTTCTTCTTCTTCTAGTAATAGCCTCTGTATCATGAATCTGACTAGTTTCGGATTTATATTTGATAGATCCTGGCGCCATAAAGCTAGGCAGAATCACAAACGCTTGTAGGGTTCATGTACCGCAACTTGCTGGAAGCCGATCCACCTTCGCTTCTGGTTCTCCTCTGTGTACGTCTTCCTTGCCCCTGAGCTGTTTCCCCATTTCTTTGTAAATTTGCATGGTAAATAAATCCGAAATAAAAAAGAAGGAAACTTTACTTAATTTTGAATTGTTATCTGTCTCTGTTTCAGTGCCACTGAACTTGAGAGTGGCTCGTGAGGGAGGAAAAAGTGGGAACAGAAGAGGAGCATCAGTTTCCGTCAGAAGCGAGCAAAGTACAGAAGGAGGCAGCGGTTTGGACATATGGCTTGGTCGTGGCGCTATGATTGGTTTTGCTGTCGCCATTAGTGTTGAGATTGCCACTGGTAAAGGACTTCTTGAGGTAATTGACTCCTACATCTAAACCCCTTTCTTCTGAATATAAATATTGAAACTTTTATTTGTCAATCAATGAGCAAATGTTGAAAATCATGTATTAATACCTAGAGTTTTGATCTGATATGTTTTATTGTTTCTTTTTTTCTGTTCAGAATTTTGGGGTAGCGAGTCCATTGCCTACCGTTGCTTTGGCTGTTACAGCATTGGTTGGTGTTCTGACTGCAGTTTTCATCTTCCAGTCTTCTTCCAAAAACTGATAAAAGCTGCCCCCATCTGTTTATTGTCATCATTTTGTTGTTTCTAAGATTCTTCTCTTATAACACTCTACATTCATCAGAATGCAAATCCCCAAATTAGCTTTCCTTTTTGCTCTGAATGTTTCTGAATTATGATTCTGTCAACTCGAAGTAAATCAAAGTAACCGTTAGTAGAGTGCTTGAACGTATGTTTCAAAAGTAAGTCCAAGATGCAGCCATATATATCGTCTGTATTACACTGAAACTCTCATGAGTCAACAACAAGCTGGCCCAAAACTTGATGTCTGTATAGCATTCCTCGAGGCCTTATTAAATAAATACAGAAGCAGAAAAAAACACCGCAGAAAGCATACACACGGCAGATTTTTCCTGGACAAATAATAAAGAGATGGTGTTGGAATGTAGAACTGAAAGACAAGAAGCAGTGGCAGGAGTTGGGGCAGGTTTTGTTTGGAGTGAACAACAAATACCACAGGGAAATATAAAGGAAACGCAGTCTGTGTTTTGGTTGTGCTTTCCAATATATAGAAAGAAACATGGAAGTCCCATCAAGCTTGCAAGAAGCTGGCGTACTTAGCACCGAGGAGAAGCCTCTGAATGCACAAGAGAGCGTTCTTGGTAACCTCAGCATTCTCATGGTTCATCAGTTTCATCACTCGTTCTTTCGCCTTGAGGTCTGTGACAATCACTCTCCCCGCTGCATGGTACTGTATGAACTGTGAGAGATCAAAGCATGCCACCGCCAACGATCTTGGATCACTTGAAGTGTCCAGGATTGTGAGGAGCACCCTGAGTATCTGCATCCATAAGTGTCAACAAAACAAATGGTTAGTTTGTTGCAATGGATCAAACAGGCACGACCTAGCCTGCTTCAAGCACTACAGCTGGTGGTTGTTGAGGAGAGAGAGAGATGATTAAAAGTAAGGATACCTGGAAGTCATTCTCCTCAAAGCAAGTTACATTCTCACGCCAGAAATTGGCCTCTTTGTGCATGGGGTTCCAGTCAAGATGTCCAAGAAGAACCTCTTGCTTGTATTTGTCGAAGGAACTCAGCTTTCTGATCTTGTCTTTTAGCCCTTCCTCTAGTTGGTTCAGTGCATCCAGCAAGTCCTTCCAAAATTCAGAGTTAAACAGCTTTAACAATGGAAATGCTTGCAACAAAGGCATATACTAATACATATCGGTGTAGGAATCACTAAATTAACCAGATATTCTCACGTCACGTTGTTCAACAATAACGCTCATAAGAAGCAGTAAGATTTGTATTTAACTTGTCTAACCTCGTCACTCCATGCTTGTGTTTTCAGACTGTGGATGATATGTGGGAGTCCAAGATCAACCATCTGGGCACCAAATGTACCTTTTGGAAGCAAGTTCCTGAATGTCAATATGACCACCCTGACAACCTATAAGACAAAATACCGTCAGAGAAAAAATAACAATTGCATCACACAGCAATTATGAAAATTAATGATCCGAAAACCAATGTCATATGAAATTTTAACTAATTGCAAGATAGCAATGACCGAGTCACACATAGCTCACCTTTTCTTTAGTCGAGCTCTTAACCACTTCCGTGAGCCTTTGCATTGTCCTAGATGTTGCTAAGTACTCTATTGCTGGTTCATAATAAGACAGAAGCCAGATGCAGAGACAGGTTTCGTAGAGAAGCTGTTGGTCGAGAGGATAAAATCACAAGAATTAGTTATTGGGTCATTATGACTAAATGACAAACTGAAAGAGAACTATCTAATAGGTACTAATTTATCCAGCCAACACTTTGTAAGTAGGGAATAATAAAAATCCACAGCTTTAGTAGTCATTTGAAATTAAAAACGGGTTTCATCCTGAGTGTCATTCAAGTCACCGCCTTTTAACCAAAGACTTTGCATAATATGGAAGCTGCAATACTTTGCTACAGCTTTGGTGGACACGTAACACGTTCACTTAAAACTACCTCCACCAAATATGTAGTTACCTGGATAGACTGCTGAGTGGATGCTGGTGAGATTAAAGGGACAAGTAACTTCACACCGTCCGCCTGAACAAACGATGATCTGACAACAGGTTCCTTAAGCAGTGTTGACAGGCAACTGATTGCAATTGGAGCACCACGAGTAGGGTGAGAAGGTTGCCTCAACTGCATTTCAAAATTAAGGATTGTGAAACCTATGATGAACCTCAAACGCTTTTCAAGAAAACTGCCACTTAACAAACAGTGCAAGGCTAACATAAACGAGAAAAAAAGAGGAAGAACCTGGGCACAAAGCCACTCCACCAACCCATTGAGTACATCATCAATTGTAGTAATAGGTTTCTTAGAAGCAGAGGCTTCTCCATTAGCAATTACACCAGCTTTTGGCCTAGCACTGTATGTTAAAAGAAACAAGACCCCAAGTAAATGACAATGTATATTAGAGACATGTTTGATAAAGTATGATAAGCAGTATTGAACTCTACAATACCTTATTATCCAGGCAAGTATCTTGCAGCTTTTTTCTTGAATGAACCAATTTCCCTTAGACAGCAACCTGAAAGACGAAATATCTTTTAGCTTGCATACTTATGAAGATAAACAGTCAAAATCAAGCAAAAATGTAACTGAAAGCAGTTTCCTTCAGTGGAGTGATGCATATGTTTCAACTTTGTTAGGAAGATTGTAGTTGAAAAAATAAACTAAATCATCATGACTAATATCAGGATCTCAGACAAAACGATCAAGGGCCAAGTGACTGAACAGATGAAGCAATAAAATCAATTACTGGAACCACCGCACCATAAGTTCAGTACTAAGAAATCAGGTCGTGTGAAAGTGTCCCACTAAGCACAAACACAGACATATTAGTGTTTTTGAGAAATAGCTGTTTGCTGTAACAAGGCAAAATCGGGTTCATTTGACACCACAGATGTAAACAGTAGAATACAAGAAAAACTAGAAAGGAAATCTGACACGTTACTCTGTCAAGTAAAAGAATGGGAAAAATGCAACACGTTCTACACTCTTTCCCAAGCAGAAAGAACAAGAAAAAAAAATCCATAAACGTGGGAAACAGTACTTGCCTTGCCTTGGACCAAATTACAATCAAAAAAGTATTGCACAGGGACTCACCTCAAGAAAGGCTCGTAAGTATCCTCATGTGCCAAAGATTCATCATGGAATAACCGTGCTCGGGTTGGGTTTGCTGGAAAAAACAGATGATGCATTAATAATAGTCGGTGTCTAAAACGATGACAAGGTGAAAGCAAATAAAATCAGGCTTTGTTTACCTGAGAGCATCTCATAAATCAAAGCCAAAACATATTCGACTGTTTCCTCCTTGAATATATCACGTAAGATGGTAACAAAAAGATGAACATAAGCTGGACCATCCTGCAATAACGACACGATATATATTACTTCATTGTCATCATAAAACACTTCAACCACTAATAACACAGAGGCGTGTGTCTGTTAACTGTTTGAAATGAGAAAGAAAAAGAAGAAGAATTACTTCATCGAGCAACTGTGCCCTTGCACTCTCAGTTTTTTTATCAAAGCGCCTTAAGAGCTGGAGACCAGTAGCTGAAATAAGCCTAGTTGTACTGTAAGTCTCCCATGGAATGTCCCTTTTCAGTACCTGAAAGGTAAAATAACAAGATAAAAATTAAATACTGCAATACTACAAGTAAAACCATCACGATGTTTTTTCAGCTTTCTTTCGATACAATTGACACTGACAACATCCGATGAAAACACATCGTTAACATTTCTAAGTAGTCAAAGCCACATGGATCTCACATGTACTAAAAGCGTGCATTTCTGTGCTAACTGCTAAGTATATTCATTCATACCAAAACAAAGTTTTAAATACTCTTAATGCAAAGTCAAAATCTATAGTTGCGTATGTCCTACGAAATCCTGCAAATTAGAATTCCTGATTCATTTGATTACCTAACGAGAATAACGTAAAAGGAAGCAAAAATCAAGTGAAAATAACATCAAATGATTCAAATCACCAACCTGCTCCATGGACAGTTCCGCCTGATCCATGGATAACTTAACACCACCACTTGATATTGAACTGATTCGAATCCCTGCGAATGTAAATAGAACAACCATAAGGAAATTGACATGAAACCAGTACCACAAGCGGAAGATCTGATACGAAAATTCGATCATCATCGTGTTATCAATTGAATGGTAAAAGCAAAAACACGATCTACAAGCATCAACGAAATGTCAACAAGAGAAAACGTAAAAAACGGATCAAAGCAGCAAACGTAATTCCAGTATCTTTCGAAATCGATTGAATCAGATGATCAGAAGGAGCAAAAATAAGGATCCGATCACTCGAAAAATGGAAGCGAGATTTGACCTTAAAGCTGCAAAACGAGTTGATCGATAAGAGAACGGAGAAGAGAAAGTGAAGGAGATAGATAGATGGATAGAGCTTCTTCCAAACTCGGATCTGAAGCGTGGAAGGAGCAAAGAGGAGTCCGGGGGGGAGGCAATCAAAAAAATCAGACGCTGACAGTTTTTACTATTAATTACAGTATTACCCCTACTCTTACTCAATTATTACGATCATTGATTTCATTTTCGTAAAGCTAATCTTGTCGTGATATACAACTCCAAACCCATATATCTTCGTCCATTTTCAGTGATGGGTTTTTCGCTTAGTGGACATGGCATGTTATGATGTTTTGATTCTTGGGCTTGGGCCCGTATATTTTTTTTTAAAAATTCATATTGTTTTTTTTAATCTTATTTTTGTATAAATCTTAATCAAAATCTATTTTATAAAATAATAGCAATTTAAAATTTGATCCAGCTTATGCTCGGCTCTTTGTAGTCATATGACCATTTTTTGTAATCAAATTTATCTGTTCTAGATCTTGACTCGCGGATATAGTATTAGTTTGTAATTTTTGTTTGTTTTTTTTCTATTAATATGTAACATTTTTCTGTAATTTTTTCTTACATGCTAAAAAAATTTAATTTATATACAGTTATATAACGTAGGGTTATCCTAATGTAGTGGTTACTGTATATTTACAGGAAAAAAACGTAAGTTCATATAATGTATATCAATATTATATTTATTAAAAGTTATGAAAAATAGTTAATTACAAAAAATAATGCGTAAATAATACTATTGATATATTTTTAAATATGTGCAAAAGTTTTAAATTTTATATTATTTTGAAACAGAGAAAATATCTACTTTTTATATTTGCTTCTAATTTATCATTGTCCAAATTGCCATTAATTTTTATAATGGAAACAATATTTATAAAAGTATATTATCAACATTAAGATTTTCAAACGACATCGTTTTATTTATTTGGCCTCGTAAATAAAAAAATAGTCGATATAGCTATTGAGAGTAGTGGGTCAGAATATTTTAGAATCAAAAGGAGTTACAAAACATATGTATACGGCTTACAAATACTTTTTAACATTGTTTTATAAGTAGTTACAGACTTACAATTATAGAATTTGATTTATATTTATAATAGATCCAGTGGCACAAAAGTAATATACCAAGGAGTAACAGGAATAAAAGATAGCAGTGATTCTAAATTAATAATATTGATTACATATCTTTTTATTATATAATTATAGATATATATGATATAGTAAATCTTTTTATACTTTAAATAGTTATTTGTTTTGTCAGATACTTGATTTGTTTAAGTGTTTCCATGTCCATACACTTTTTTTGGATAAGTTTTGCCAGCTGTTGAAGTAAAACAAATATAGAAAAATAAATTAAGCAAGATTTTCTTTGTCAAGTTAAGGAAATATAATTTATGTATATATATAGACTGTATTATCATTTGACATGTGTAGTTTAGATACATTTTGATATATGTTACTTCTTTTGCTATTATTTTCTGTTTAAATATATGGTAATTATTCTTCAGTAAAAATTAATTATTTTGTCTTGTAATAAATCAAATATCAATTCGAAATTTTAAATAACAAAAAATATTTATTTTTAGTTATTATAATATTAATATGAATATCTTAAAACCTAATATTTTAAATGGCTGGTTGCTTTTTTCTTATGATTAAAAGGCTAATTAAATAATTATTAGCCTAAATATTTCTTTTAAAAACTCAAGGACAAGTTAGTAAAAAAAGGCAAAGCAAAGGTTAAAACACTATCATCACAGACCAAATATGTAGAACCTTTCATGATCATATAAATAGATAACTCAAGATGATATATCATTGGCTTATTCATAGACAACCCATCTTCAACTGTGAGTCTCGTTTTTAGTTCTTCTCAAAATCATCACATTTCCATCATGGTTTCTGGAACAAAACCAGATCTTTTTTCGGTTTTACCTGATTGCCTTCTGGTTTTAATCATCTCTTTCTTGCCTTTCAAACAATCTGTACAAACGAGTCTTCTAGCTAAGCGATGGAAGAATCTTTGTCGTGAAACAAAAAACCTCGTATTCAAAGAGTCTGAGTTCCTGGACCAATCTGTTGTTCATACAGAGACCAAAAAGTCCGAGACGAGAGCTTTGTTTTTTAGCATTATGCTTCAATGGATCTCGGGGTTTACTGGTAACACCATCGAAACATTTGAACTCTGTCTACCTGAACCAGTGGGTTTTGAGGAAGACATCCTGTCTCTAATCGAGTTTGCTGCTACCAAACAAACCAAATATCTAGTTATTGATTTCTCAAGCCCTGGTCCGATAGAACCTGAAACTGCAAGTGTTCTACATATATTGATCATGAGAACACATCTAAAATATATATGGGATATCTCTCGTCTTTTATTCAATCTTATATATGTTAGGAACTTGACGATCTGCCCTATTCTTCTTGAGGTATGTAGTTTCACCCCTTCTAATGATCATTTAAGATCCATAGTATCTATATCATAGATTTTTTTTTTTTTGTTTGGTGTAGTGTAAAACTTTATTGTAACCCTAGAAAAACTATTAACAGTGAAATGCTTCATAAGTTGAAAGGTTGAAGTGTTAAAGAATCTTGAATGAAAGAGTTAGGAAAACATAGTGTGGTTACATTTAGGTGCTGAATCAAGTGGAGAAGAGATCATTGACATTCATTATAACTTCAAATAGTTTAGGCTTCTATGACAATTTCTGGATTATTCTAGGTAAAGTAGTAATGGTTCTCTAATGAAGAACTAATAATGATAAAAATGCTGTAACATGTAAATTTTGTCAAACTAGATTAGATCAGAGTAATATTACTTTGGTTCTACTTATCATTAATTTCTTTTTGCGATGAAGATGATTCAATACTGTGGCGATCCTATGAAAAATCTGATGAAAACACGACATTTGGTGATTAAGACACATATGTACAAACATGAGTTGGCGGGAATGACTATGTTTCTCAATAGCTGTCCGAAACTGGAATCTCTCACATTCGATACGGATACTACTAGGCCTATGATGGTAAGTTCGTTGTTTGTTTATATCTTACTTATGTATATCTACACCCAGTATACAATATTACGATATAGATTAGCCTATATAATTAATGTTATTTGTTCAAACGCTGTTGCAGAGTTTTTCGTCGCCACTAGATCCAAAAATGTTTTGGTTCAACGACAAAACGTATGAGTGTTTGGAAAGGACACTTAAGGCTGTGAGAGTAAACAACTTTTGTGGCCATTCGAACGATGTACATGTTCTGCATTACCTCATCCGAACCGGACGTGTGATGGAACGGCTTGACCTTTATGAGGCAAAGGGATTGAACAATAGTAAAAGGAGGTTGGTACTGGCTGCAGCCAAGGAGGTGAAGGGGAATATGAAGAAAGGTTCAAGGCATTTACGAATTACTCTACACAATGCTTGATCAATGAAGCATTTTTAAAATATTCTAGTAGAAACTGGAACTTGATCTTTGCTAGTTATATCTTCTTAATTTAATATTAAGGGGTGGATGTTCTTCTTGTTTGCTTGGTTTGAGACTTGATATTGTTGTTGTTTCGTTTGGTTTGGTTTGATTTTAAGAACATTAATATTTCTCGTCTTGTTTATTGCCTCAGAAACTTTCTCCTTTTGTAGCTGCAGTTCCATATTATTCTGCCCACTTTGCTGCGAAGACACACCATCTAAAACTATGTAGCTCCACTCTTTAAACTATGATTTTAGGACAGTAGTTTGGCGATTGCCTTAGTGCCATTGCCTAGATGGGCTTGGTTTCAAAGCCTGCAAAGTGAGGTCGATGGTGTAGTATAACATTGGTAGCAAGAGATAAATGGCTTAACAAGAGACAGGCTAGTGAATGCCATCTATTTTCCACATAATAAAAACAGTTATTAACTTCTTTTTATAAAATATGGAAAAAGGATAAAGGTAAACAGTATTGAGAGAGATATATAAGAGGTGATGGGTCAATCTTAACGGTGGTAGCGGGAGAAGTTACCTCAAAATCTTTATCTAAGAACAAGACATCCTTTTATAGTGATGACTGATGAGACATCTAAACCCATTCCATTAGTTAATTTTTAATTTAATAAACAAATAAAAATGTATTATTGAAAAGCTATCCCTTGCTTGCCTTTTATTTATTTTGTATTTTTTGCTTTGTTTTGATAACTCTTTGAATTGATCTCGAATTTCACATTGTAACTAAATTCTTACTCACATCTTGATAGAAACATTTAATGATCCTCCGAATACTCATATTGACTCAATCACTTTGTAAAGTTTTTGTAAGTACATTCAAAACTTGACTCGCTGTTGTTTCTATTTTCGTAGATGCAAGCTTTGATTAAACCCTGCAAACATGTGTTGATTCTAGTTGGACCAGTCGGATTGAATATAACCATCTAACACTTTACTGTCCAAAAACATATACTGTATTTGAAACGTTACCATTTTAAGGAATTATAATCATTTAGCTTGAATGGAGAGATTAGAATCTCAGTTATTGTTTTGTAATAATACTACATACATAGTCAAAATTGGCCATATTAATCATAAAGTAGAGGGGCATAAATCTCTACCGACAACTGCCTAGAAATATATGGAAATTTTCAACATCAATCAATATATTTGCGCAATATAATATAGTTGTCTCTCGAAAACAACTTTAAAATCATTGAAAAATAATTTAGTCCAACATTCTTCCCTTTTTATACTACAAATTAATTGGTTTTCAGAATCTAAATGTTTGTAGATAATTCAGATAACCCTTTTCATCTTTTAGGTAAGGCTAAGATTTAGGTTTAGGTTGGGTTTGCTTATTTTAGCTTGGTAGTATATTTTCACTAAAATGCAAGATTAATTTATACGTGTAATCATTTATAAATGTATCACAAAGTTTTAAATATACATTTTAATAGTTGAAAAGATACATTTTAATAGTTGAAAAGATACATTTTCATAGTTTTAAAGATACATTTTTACAATTCTTAGAACATTATGCTTTACTTATCAGTTTCTAAATAATAATAATAAAAACGAAAGGTAAAATTCCATAAATATTTCAAGGACAATGGTAGCGATGTTAGGTAAACAAGAAGTTGATATCCTACAACACATGAAGAAAAAAAATGAAAGGAAGCTCTAACTTTATTGAATATGTTGGCATAGTTTTGCTCATTCGCTTCCTCTGTCAAAATCCCGACATTTACTTGTTCAAGTAATACGTACGTACGATCCAGCGGCCAGTCCATAATATACATTATACCTACATGCATGTCTCTTTTTTTTCTAATGAACCAACCAAAAACAAAAGTAAAATTTGAGCATAGAAAACATAAGATTCTGAGCCGTAGTGAATCGTTTGTCCACGGAATTGGACAACATAAAATACATATCTCGTGAGTTTCATCTCTTTCGTCTCTAATATTTGTACCATACGCATCAAATTAGTTCCGAACAAAATATTTGTAGCATATGATGATTACCTTTACTCTGATACGACAATATGAAAACCAAAATCCCAATAGAGCATAGATAATAAATTCAACATCCGAAATATAGGGATAGATCTCATCATATCCGATCATTTTATTTCTAAAAAATATATGCTTAAGGTAGAAGCTAAAATATTTTTAAAATATATGCATTGAATCTGTGTCATTAATAAGTTTAAATTCACGCTGAGTACATCTTAATGCTATCTAGTGGATGAAAACAAATTAATATTTTTTATGATATATCTTATCGGTTGATATAGTTGGTCTCGGAAAGAATACACTCAATATTATAACTCAATATTATAGAGTGAAATAGGCATTACGCTAATCTTTTTGAGAATTACAGTGGACTGACCGGATTAATTTGTTTGAGAATCTAAATGAAATTAATTTATCATATTGACTACAAGTAGCTACATTCGAAATATTATATGGTTTAACAAAAACTGGTTTTGTACCTCCCACTGATAAAATCTTTCAAGAAAAGAAACCGGAATTTGTCTGAGGGAAGTTTTGTAAGTTTCTTGATGTTTCATTGTGAAAACGTGAGACTAAATTTGGATTCATATATGAGATCGTGACCACTATTAAATGATATGAATACACAAATACCACATTGGATACCAGTTGAAACATTGGGTTGGTTTATGTTTATATAAGCAAATATTTCGTTGAATATTTCTCTTTTGATAAATAAATTAATGATAGCTATAACTTTTTAAATATGAACCTCTTCTTATTTAAAAAATCTCATACTATAAGAAAACTAAAACACAGACACATATGGATAGGCATATAGCCATTGTTTTTTTAATTGTCAGTTTAACTGAATACGTAACATCATGAACATTTCCTAGTTGAATGTTGACAAAAATCTAGACATCTTCGGTCTCTATATGGTCGTTAGTTGAATTAGAATTAAATGTTACATTCACTAGGGCATCTTATATTGATTGAAATTTGAAACTGATTTAAACAAGCTCAAACTTATATGCATATATACATACCGATACGTTAGGCAACTTGTATATCGTCAATTCGTCATAAATAATAGTAAATATGTCTGATATGCATGTATGCATAAGAAGTATGGAGATAAAAGGTTACAATAATGTGAATCACGAAATAGAACAAGGGTTTGGGACCTGCAGTCTGATTTGTCTGAAGGAGAGGGGCCAAGCGACAGGTTCTGAAATCGCAGCTCACACACCTCATTTTCATTTTTATATTCGTTTGGTCCTACTTTTTTT
Source organism: Brassica nigra (assembly GCA_016432835.1). Classification (NCBI taxonomy): domain Eukaryota; kingdom Viridiplantae; phylum Streptophyta; class Magnoliopsida; order Brassicales; family Brassicaceae; genus Brassica; species Brassica nigra. Next base: position 2,725,031 of record CM028242.1, read on the forward strand.
TGTCAACGGTCCTAGTTCATTTATGCTCTTGTATTTTACATTTTTCATTTTGATATCATTATTGCCATAATTGCTCAATTAATTACTAATCATTAGAACATATGTGTACATTCATCCCATTTATTTCTTGTTATACATCTTAATATTTTTTTATTCTACAGAGTCAACTGATTTATTTTAGCTTTCTAATTTATAATGTAGACTTTGACTAAGTTAGAAACTTATAGCCAAAATCTATATAATTCAGTTCGGAAGTTTTGTGTGTTTTGGATGAGAATATAGTATGGAAGTTTAGCAAATTTTAATTGAACGATATGTGTTCACGTGTAATTACACCTATAAATCGAACAATATTTAAACCATAACTAATGCATGTTATTTAGGGAAAGTTTCTTAGCGAATATAAAAAATATTCCTTAAGGAAACTATATTAATCATACCTTTATTTATCCGGTAATTAATGTAACACTGTCTTATAGTTTACCAAATAAATTGACCGTTCGGTTTTATTTTTTACTAATTTCATCTCAAGTATAAACAATGAACAGTATCTTTGTGGGGACATGATGTCGATAATATTGTAAATCAAGAGGATACGAGATCGGATTTTCTCAATTTCGATATTCCATTAAAATATGTATTATAATCTATTTTTCTTCGTTGAATCTTTTGTGTTATTTAATTTGCTGTGTAAATTTATGAAAAATCATATACTTTTGGTTTGTATAATATTGCAAATTATGGAATGATGCTACATTTAAAATTACTTCATATTATGACGCCACTAAGTAATTCATGAATGTCGCTTCTTTCCACAACAATATTATTTGTAAAATAGGTTAAACGCATTTATGTTATTAAAACCCCAATTCTAATCCCACATATTGACTGTGAGGTAATTCAAAAGTGTATACATGTACACATATATATGATATGTTCATATGAGACAATATAACTTTTTTTGTTTTGTTTACGGCATTGCACCAATGATTACTTTGTTTTAACCATCATAGACTTTGCAGCTGTAAGCAGATTCAAATACTAAAATTTGAGAATGCGCTCTTGTCACTTTTTGTATTTTGTTCTCTACTTTCTTTTCATCCCACTTCCTTGTTCCGAAGCTAATCATATCCTGATTTTTCAATGCATGTGATCTTTGTCAACAAACCTTGACTAGTAAATACTTTTGCGCACTTATTATATTGTTGTAAAAGTAAAACTAGTTCATGATGTATACTAACTTTGATTTAGTTCAATGAAATCGTCAAAAAAATAGAATAACAACGCACTCGTACGTAATGACTTGATGAATTCTTCTAAGTTCTAACATATCTCAGACGACGTGTGTTCTGGGTTTCCAGGTGAGTGAAACAGGGATGAGCTCTCTGTCGGATTGAGAAGGCATATATGTGTAATCCTCGAAATTATTTGAATAGCTAATAGTTTACACTTTATCAGTCGATGGTTGCATATGTGGCAAAGCAAAAAAAAGTGCATGTATTGTTTTTTCTTTTCTTATTGCTTCAAGTTTGAATAGTATATATAGTAGAGTATAGAAGATAATATAATCTTATCAATCTGTGGTCTTGCGGTTGAAATCATTACTCTATAATAAGGACTCTCACAAATGCAAATAGTAACAGCATGGGACGTTAAAGTTATGCGCCTAATTTATGTAAACTGATACGATGAATGACTATTAGACTGAAAAGCCTTTCCCACTTCATTCTACTTATTTTTTACTAAATACTTAATTAATCCGGAACTTTTTACAAAGGAATGTTAATCATATGCAGTTCTATAAAAACTTAGTTATTGGAACATTGTCCCCCCGCATACCACTTCGACCATACAATGATACAACCACATTCTCTTTCACTTGTAAATACAATAAAAGGAGAAAAGAAGAATGGAAGTAAAAAGCAAGAGACTGAGGTCAAAAGAAGAAACATTTAAGATATAAAAGGTCACAGAGCCCTAGAGAATGATAATATTGTTCAAGAATTATTGTTGTGTGGGGACGCATTGACCTCTTTGCCCTTTCTCCATGTTGGGTTCAAGCTGTTTTCCCATTATTTACCATTTGATTTTCAAAGAAACCGATTCAATACAAGTAAATCGACCATTTTCTTCAATTAGCATAGCTTTTAACAGTTACTTATTAATAAAAGAAACAAAATTAGAAGCTGGTGAAGAACAGATTCACACATATGTTTGATTGGAAGGAAGGAAATAATTATTCAATCGAGAAGAATGCTTGCATGTATAAATAAAAACATAAAGAAAATTACAAATATTTTAACTTCACTTCTGTTCGTATTATTTTTGTTTCAGAAAAAGATAATTTATGGCAAGTCATTATATGGTTCACGAGATGCGTATGGTACAATGATATTGATAGCCTACCTTAAAGAGCAGAAGACCAATAAAAGAGACAAAAAAAAAAGAAGAAGACAGAAACACACATTCTCCACAACAATTTAATCATTTATTTATTTTATATAGAAGACAATAACCACACACTTTTTTGGTCTCCCATTTTGAAAATCTCCCGCTTTCCACATACATACATGACACATGAATTCTCGCCTTTCATTAGTTTTATATCATCATCGATACTTGCTTTATATGGGTGTTAATAGTAGGCCTGGAATTATTATCCGGGATCCGGATTCGATCCGAGATCCGATCCGAATCTGCTCCGAAAATCTGGATATCCGGAGGGACCGAAGCCGGATCCGGATAGTAAAATGTTGGATCCATCAAAACCGAATCCGGATCCGGATATCTCAATTTTTTAGTCCAGATATCCGGATCCGTAATTTTTATTAATATTATTTTAAAATTAGTAATATATATTTATAAAAATTAATTTTATTTATTATATTTTCATTTTATAATAGCATATATAATTTTTATATAAAATTAGTAATATCATACATAAAATAATTAAAAACATTATATACATTTTATTTTTAAATATTTGTTAATATTTTATATATTTTAATATTATTTTTATTTATTTTAAAGTTTCAAATTGGATCCGGATATCCGCGGATATTACAATTTTAGAAGGATATCCTACACGGATATCCAGAACCCGGATCGGATAAGGATAATAAACCATGGATCCACGGATAAGGATCGGATCCGGATACCTCGAAATTCTCTGGATATCCGATTCGTCCCACCCTAGTTAATAGTTGGCAATGGCACCTTTCGTAAATATATATATGAATTTGAGATATATATATATATATATATATATATATATGAATTTGAGGACGTTCGTATCTTTAAAAATAAAAAATATTAAAACGTTTATGTATCATAGTATTTCATAAACGATAGGAGTTGATATGTTTTTGATGACGAGTGGCTGAGCGTTAAGAAACAACATACTAACGCAGTTTGTTTTTTTTACCTAAACAATAAAATGAAATGAGAAAAAAAAAGAAAAAGAAAAATCGAGAAAGGAGAAAATTCGTGTCACACGTGAATAAAGTAGATAATTAATACTCGTTTTTATTGAAAAGTTCAAAGAGAAAATAAAATCGGAGAAGAAAAAGTGAAAAGAAGTAGAAAAGATTTCACTAAAAACTTGATAAATATAAATAAAAAAAATCGAGTGAATACAAATGAATTTTCATATTATGTATAAGCAATTCGTTTTATCATATATAAGAATTGACCATTACATGGTTAATATGTAGAGCAGGTTTCAATTTGAGAAGACATTTAGCAAGAAAATCTAAAGCAATTATTGTGTTGCGTTTTCTTTTCTTGTCATCTGGTATTATGTTACATTCCAAAGAAAACATACAATTATTGTGTTGCTTTTCTCAAATTTTGTTTTTTCTTCTCAGTTTTGAAATTATTATTATTTCATGTATGAAAGCGATTATATTTAAAGACTCACCAAAAAAAGCAATACCTGGCTCTTCTCACCAAGTCAAAGCCTAAAACGCTAAATCCTTCATTTTCAATCATAAACACAACAATCGCATTCCATGATAAACATTCATATTAAAGATTTTGACATCTCGTTTGTACAATTTGTATTATGCACCTTCTGGACTAAAAACTGTTCTAAAATTATTGGCTGTGTAAGTTTTCGAGTTAAAAAAATTATATTTAATATAATAATTAATAACACCGTAGATTAAGGCACAAAGATTGCAAAAAGCTTCTAAATTTACGCAAAGACTATTATTCTCTATTCTCTTCATCACATCCCATGCAGTCAAATGTCATGAATACCCTTAGCATATACCATGGAAAGTAAGGGCATTCGCGACATTTCGTACATGCCATGGCGAACTTAATACAAAGATTGTTCTAAAATTTAAAGACTTGTAATAATATTAAACGATATAAACGTAAGAACAGAACACGAGCTCGAATCACGGAGTGGCTACGATTGCCCACGGAAGATGCAAAACTGGTTTCTCCTTCTGCGTCTCTTGATCTCCTCTCATCTTCTTCAACGGAGGCTGCTGCTGCGGCGGGGAAGACGATGGTGGATTGTTCGAACTCGCTGACCACCACGAATCATTTGAGCTTTCGTCGCTATTGAAAGGGTTTGAATCGATGACGCAGCTCGGTGAATCGCCACTCTTGCGTTTCCGGCAAGATTGGGTTTCGATCTGTGAGCCGTTGCGTTCCATTGGTAGTTGGAGGACGAGTTCGTAGCAAGATTTGACCTTTTCCTGTGAATGCACGAAAGATGTTCGTGAAAATGCCTAAGTGAAACAGAGTTTATACTAGTCGAGGGATTAAGAAGCTGACCTTGGTTATGTTAAGGACACCGAGGAGCTTAGTTTGGTATGAAAGAGGGTCAAAGGGCTCAACTTGCTCTATTATTCTCATCATGGTGGCTGCGGCAACAACTGATGGGAGGTAGCCGACAAATCTTGAATCTGACAAAAGCAAAAGAATGTAAGATTTACTCAGATTTCAGAAGCTCATATAACGATATGGGTCTGTAGTTTTGTCGTTTACGAACCGGAGATTACAGAGAGGATGAGAGTGTGGCATCTGTTGAGGAAATCCCAGTGAGCATTGTTCTTAAGCCCCAGTCTCCTGATGATGTGGTCTAGAAACGAAAGTGGAGTGATGAGATGCATCTTCCATTGGAGGGTAGACAGTATCAGCAGCTCCATTCTCTGTATGGTTTTTGCCTCAAACACGTACTTTGTCTCCTCCACCTATAAACAAAAATCAAACAGAGAAAAATTGAGTAACATGAGGACAGAAAAATCAAAACTTTAAGGGAGATGACGATGTCAAAGTGTCATCATTTACTTGAAAGTCTAGAAGAAGAGGGACATGGGTTTCTTCGACTTTAGCAGCTAGAGAGAGGCAAGCAACAGAAACGAGCTGAAGCATCCAGGGTTTGTCTCTCTGTAAGCTGTAGCTACAGATGAACTTGTCCAGATATGTTATGGCTAACACAGCTGCCAGAGTAGAGAACCCATAATGAGCGTTGACTCTCAGAATCCAACCCACGGCTTCTTTTCGATCCGTGGCGAGATAAACATCATCAACACAGCTGAGTCCTTGTTCTTCTTCTTTGGAGAAGAGAGTGACCAGATCTTCGTCTTCCCAGAACAAATCTTGCTGCAGGAGAACCAATGGAGAGGTAGAAGCAGAAGAAAAGGATGAGTTTTCTTCAACTGCTTCTACTTCATCATCTTCTTCGTCTTCCCATTTCTCTTCTTCGCAGTAGAGAGCATCAAGAAGAAACGAAGTGCTGTGTTCTTCTCTGCTTTCTTCCTCTTTTGGTATCGCCATTGTTGGAATAGACTCAAGAATGAGAAGAAAGGTCTTCTCTTTCTATGTACTATATAGTTGGTTTTGCTCTTTTAGTTATTGGTGTTGGCTCAGGGCATTACACAGAAGAAGATAAGATGATAGAGAGAAAATCTCTCGGAGAGAGACTCATCTTCCTATACCACTCTGGAAGCGTGCAGGGATTAGCTGTAGCAGGGGAGCCAGCTACAAAAGCGAGACTAGAGAGAGAGAAAGAGAGGAGAAAAGCTGGAGAAGTGGGAAGGAGAGTGAAAAGCAGGAGACTGATTTATGAAGAGAAGGCGAGTTGGTTTTCACGTTTGTCTTTTTCGATATTTTATTTGTTTTCCGAGTATTAAATGTGTCGTTTCTTTTTCTATTTTCATCACTATTTTTTTAATTTATGATAATTTCTTTTTCTGTTTCCCGCTTTACCTACTTTTACTCAGTGGAGTAGAGATCGAGAAACCAAAGTGCAGTAAAATCTGTCGGCAACTTAACTAAATTCTACAACTTTTTTCGCCGATTGTCAACAACGTATAAAGATAGACATTGACCAAATCAATTGATATGCTAGTGCGATGATTAGCTGCTGTGAACAAAAGCCAGCTCCAGTTTCTTTGACTGAAGATGAAAGAGGGATTTAAGGTAATCATTTGGAAAGATAATTAGCAAGCTGGCTTAATACAAAAAGATCCAAACTTCTCAATGAAGTTCACTGACCATCGCAATCATTATGCTACAATTTGCAAAGGCCAACAACAGTAAAGAGAAGAAATATAAAAAAAAAAGAACAAAAATTCGTCACCAAATTATAGAAATAGCAGAGCACTAGTGTTGTCTATACATGATCAATTCTCAACGCAGAGCTTTTAGTATGGAGGCGGCGGGTATTGTCCTGGATAGGGACCTGGAAAACAAGAATAATATTAGAGGTGGTCTTCCATAAGAATGTAACAAGAAACACACTCACATTCACACGTATATTACAGCATCTAAACACAAAAGGAAAAATATTTATGTACCTTGTGGGTAATATGGTGAAGGTTGAGGAGGGTACGGAGGAGGAGGGTAAGTTGAAGAGGGTGGAGGAGGAGGGTAAGCTGAAGGACCAGGAGGGTAAGCTGAAGGACCGGGAGGGTAAGCGGAGGTTGAGGGAGGAGGAGGGTAAGCATATGGCTGAGGAGGATAAGCTGAAGCTGGTGGGTATGATGATTGCGGCTGAGAGTATTGTACTTGTGGGTATAGAGATGGTCCAGAGTATGGTGGTGAAGAATATGGAGATGAAGAAGGCGGTGCTGAGTAGTGAGGTACTTGTGGCGCATACGGTGGTGCTGATGGTGCAGACCCGTGATGTTGGTTCTGCACACAGGAAATTCATTTTATGTTTTAGCCTTGTTTGTCAATAAATGAATCTTTTACTAAATACTTGTTATCTTGAGTCTTGACTTTACCTTTGCACCTGCATAATGCAGTATGAGTCTTACTTCTCCCGCATATCTGCCAGACAGAAAGATGATGCATATTCAGAACATTATTGATCAAATAATTAATTTTTTTACAAGAGCAATCTCTGAGGACAAGCCATCAAAATCTTTGCATATTGTTGTAACTGACATTTCGAGAATATAAGACATCACATAGCTACCATGGTTTTTTTTTAAGAAAACTCTTTGATTCTAATTGACACGACACTACAATGTTTAAAATCGAACTCCATTACTAGGTAACCTAACAACAGACATTAGAAGCACCATATATTGCAAAAGGTGCAGTTCCATTTCATCAGTTTCAAAGAAATCTAATTTGAATGCTAGAGTGTGCTCAATGTTGAAACATGATTACTGGAAGATGCTCTATATCTTATGAGTGTTTTTTCACATTATATTAGGAAAGAAAAGAAATAGTGATTAATAAAAGACGTGCATCTGTATGACAAGAATAACCACTCTTAGCAGTGAACATAACCATGCTTAACAACATTATACATAAATGGCAAAAAAACAAAACATTTAACTTAAAGTGGAAAGCATAGTGCACAAGAATGCAGCAACACAACTTACATGTTCAATCACTATATGCTGGAAACAAAACCCCCATCAAAAAAAAAAAAAATCAGACAGAGCAACATGCAACTATCAATGCAAAAGTCAGCAAAAACTAGTGTCTACCTGCCAGTTTTAGTCTGAAGAGTCCATGTACAATCGTCGTATCCCTGAGAAAGAACCTTCTGCAACTGAATCCTGATCAAACAAACAGACGAAAAAAAAAAGACTCAATCCCAAATCTGAATCAAAAAAGCATAAAAAGAAGAAGAAGGAAAGTGCAGAGACATACGTAGCATTGCCAATGAAGTCATCAGTGGAGAGAGTGTTGCTATTCCAGACAGCAACCTTAACATCCCTAAGGCCTTCAAGCAATGTGAACATAAACTTCTCTTGAAACACTGCGCTTTTCCCCCCATCTGAAAAATAAACAGTAATAATCATTGATACACGAGTATAATTCGTCAGGATCCGAACAGATCATATGAATGAACAAGAGTAATAAACCTGTGCAGGTTTTGGTTTGGTGCCTAGCGCCGCTGTACTCGAGGACAACGTATGGATCTTGCCTCGAAAACCATTCCGTGTCTTTCAATTTCTGGCACCCAACCACTGTAAAAGTAATCAACATTAAAAACAAGATTTAACCTTTCTAAAGAATCGAATCAACGGAATAAATATTCAAACGATTCAAATTAGGGATGCCAAAGAGAAGGTACGAACCAGTGGCCTCGAGAAGCTGTCCTTGAATTCCCATCGTCATCATCGACATCAATATGGATTAAAGAGAAACAAGAGATTTGAGATAAAAGTAATGGATATGATGAATCTAGAGGAGAAGGTCCGTCTTTCAATATATAAAAATCAAATCTTTGAATTTTCCCAGAAATTGCTTTCGAGACAAGACGCGTAGCGTAAGCCGCTGACCTTTCTATTGACTTTTCAATAAAAATAATACTCACACGGCTTCAGATATACGCGCCATTTAAATATTATTTCCTTTTTTAGTATTATATATTACACTTCTTGTTACTTGTTAAGGAATTAAATAACCGTCTCAGTTTCTTTAAGAAATCGAGAGTCATCATAGACCAATCAATGAGGACGATAGATAATATTTTCAAGCTTTAAGAGAGATTAGTGTACAATGTACAACCCTTTTAGGTTAATCTACAAACTCAAAAATGTAATCTGTCTTGTGGAACAAGTCACCAAAAATATATCTATTTAAAATGGTTTTCTTCCAGCTCACAGCATCCTTTGGAGCAGTTAGTCTCATGCTTCACAAAAAAATAGAAGTTAGAAACAAAGAGATAATAGTCAAGTAACTGAAGTAGATGCCTTCGTCTCCTATCTCTAAGATTACAGGGAAAAAAAAAACTAAACAAAGATAGTATTCATGAAATAATATATAGATTCTTTCACATATGTATGAACCTTCGAATAAATAGAAAGATCTGGTACCTCAGGTTATCTCCTTCTCCTTTGAGGAAAACCAAGCCCTACATTCCCAGTGTTTCCTACTGCTTGTATCGGTTCAACCAAACCTTTTGCATTCTTCCCCAGCGTCTCACCCTGCATTTCCATCTCCACATTAATCACTAACTATGGTGGCTCTACATTTACATCAAAAAGTGAAATAGATTCCTTTCAGTTACCTCCTTCCAACCCATGCTTCCCATAATCCTCCTTGCATAACTTCCAGATCCAAATGAAAACTCCAATGCTTCTGCTGTAGCATCCTCTTCAGAAACTGTATCATGCTCCTCCGCCTCTAGGCCTACCAGTGTTCCCTTTTGACCTGGCCCAACACCATATCCACCATGCAGATTTCTTCTCTCCGCGGCTCTATCTCTGTATGAAGAGCTTCTCTCCTGATAAAACAACACGAGCATGAGTCAAGATAGTAGTTGCTTCTTACTATGGTTCTCATAAACACTAAACTATGCGATCAAAATACATTTAGTACAAGCCTCATACATAAAGCAACCTGTAAACATCCTTTACAAATATTCTAAGACATAAATTCAAGAATCTGGCATAGAAGTGGATTTTTGTACCTCTTCAATCATGTTGACTTCATGTGATTCCTTCACCTTGAGTCTGCGCACAGTTTCTGGTTTCACCTTCTTAGCTTTGCGTTTTGTGACAGGATCTTGCCATGTAGTTGAAACATCAGGGAATCCCCAATCTTTTGTTGGGTTGGACGCGTCATATACTGACAAGGTTGCAAGGTACTTTGGACTAGGATTTTGCAGTTTATAAACTTGACCTGGAACACAATATTCAAGAATCAAAATCCATAACAAAGCACATAAAATTACCATCCCTGGTGGTTAATAGTAAAATGGTTAAACCTGTCCTAACTCGCACCAGGTGAAGGCGTGCTTCACAAATTGGCGCAGTTTTGAATAGTGTGCCACCAGAAGCGACAGATGGATGAAGATTAGCGGACCGTCTAACCAGCCTCCCTACTAGCCTAGCCACCTGTTCGTTATCAGCTTCTCTGGATTCACAAACAAGTTTCCAATCCCACAAGTCAACAGACGGGATCTCAGGCAGAGTCTGCTCAGGGGATTGAGTGACTTGACCATACTGTGCTATCCACATTTCTTCCTCCCTTGAAGGAACATCTACAAAATGAAACTACGAGTATCAAAGCTATGAATATGTTCTGAAGACAACAAATCATCATCAAAGATTCCCTTTGACAATACTACAGGCTAGTTAATCATTTCATGACTTAAAATCAGCTTAGTATAAACAATGTAGGATAAGCATTTTTGTAGCTTTTCATATATCTGTATCATAAGCAACAAAACTGATATGGTGCAGAGATAAGAACATAACTAAGAAAGAAAAACCTTGATCAAAGTTGTCTTCCTGTGGATCAAAATCTTCTTCAGGAATCCATTCTCCCTCTTCAAGTTCTTCAGCATCATCGTCTCCTGAGAAACAAACACAATTTTGTAGCTCCTCTCCTTAAATTCCAAACTGTAAGAGCACATTCATTCCCAAAAATTGCTATGTAAAAAGCTACTATGTACTATCCCAATCAAATACCATTAGCTGGCAACATCTGATTATCCTCCGCAGAATAGCTAGGCCGTCGATTGTTTCCAGCCAAATAAAGCTCGATAAGTGTATCTTCCACCCTGAACCAAAGGGAAAAAAAAAAAAAGTTTCACAAATCATAAGATGAGAAAACATATATTACTTTCCATGACAATGAAATATATAACTTACCATGAGGAAGGTCGTTGAAGATGTTCAAGTTCCTGGTCATTTGAGCACCCTGTTGGCTCTTTTCGAGCAAATAACCGTGTCTATCAGTTATCCATCACAGATGTAATGCAACACTTTACCTAAACTCTTACACGTAAAATTTACCTAAAGGAGTTTCTGTTTCTCCAGGATCACTCAACAAAACTCCAGCCTGAGCAGGAGAATCTTTTCTGCCCGAGTCCTCTTCAGAAGTGACAATATTTACAAGAGGGTTCACTTTAGACTGGTCATAGTCCAAGGGAACATATTCACCGTTTTCATGCTTGTAGTAAAGACCATCCTTGCTACAGTAGTACCAACCAGCAACTGGGTCATGATAAAACCCACTTCTGCAAATTCATAACAAATCGAAAACAGTGTTAGCATCCACAAGAAAGGAATACACTTTATCAACAAACATTGGGCAAAGTGCAAGGAGAGACTTGTTTGTTTCGTGGAACTAAAGCATCAAACTAAAGCAAAGTTATTACTATGAAAACTAAATCAAAGTTAGGGTTATGGCGATTTGTAAAAAAAGTTACTAGATTGGGGAAGAGACGTAGCCTGTGATGGATGTAGAGCTGCGTATCGTTGTCCCAAACGTAGGAGTCTTCTTCCTTGGGTGGTTCTTCCAATGCTTCTTTATCGTCGGGCATGAGTGATTGATTGATTTTGAAGATTGCTGAAATTAATCTTAAGTTGGAGCCTGGAGAAGATGAAATCGTACCGGATATAAATTCTCAAATCAAAGGAACATGCCTTAACCGGATGGTTTCGGTTTAGGCCCAGGAAGGTTAAGCTTTTAGATAGTTAAAGAAGAACCCAAACGTTTTGGGCTTTACTTACATGGGTTTGTTCCAGTCTTCAAAAATTTATTCTTCATCTGACAGGAAATAGTATTTTTTTTTTTTTGACATTGACAGGAAATAGTATTTATTAAATTATTCTGGGAAAAAAAGTACACACTAAAGACGACTTGACTCGGAGAAAAATGACGAATGCCATGACGTGAGTTTTTCAACTCCCTTTCCAAAGTTTATATTGCAGATTTTTTAATTATATAAAATAATTTTATTTGTATTTCTATATATCATAAATTGAACTTGCAAAAAAAAAAAATGGTAGCTTAATGAGCCTAAACAAAAATTAATAAGGGCTGTTTTTCATATTCTTTTATCCGTCATTTCATCCAAATATTTGATAAAGAGGTAAATTATATTGATATTTTAACAAAAATTCCATTGAGTCAAAGTCAACATTATAAGTCCATGGCCCTAAAAGATTATGTTTCCATATCAGCCAAGCGTTAGCTGCCAAAGCTTTACTCTCTTTTCTTGCGTCCTGCTTGGCTGCTCTGCTTGTACGCTCCAAAACCCCTTCGAGAATCATTTTATATAAATACACAATTCATTCTCTCTTTGATCCTCACCCAAAACTTCAACAGCAAAATAAAATCAAGAACTGAGAAGTTTCTATACTTGGTTCTGCAAGAAACCAGTTCTTGTTTTCTCATCAGCAGCCAAAAATCATGAGAACTTCTGATGAAGCCGCCGCCTCTAAGCTCCATATCTTCTTCTTCCCTTACATGGCTCATGGCCACATGATACCAACTCTTGACATGGCCAAACTCTTCGCCACCAAAGGAGCCAAATCCACCATCCTCACCACTCCTCTCAACTCCAAACTCTTCGAGAAACCCATCAAATCATTCAACGAGGAGAATCCTGGACTCGAAGACATCACCGTCCACATCCTCGACTTCCCTTGCACAGAGCTAGGCTTACCCGAAGGATGCGAGAACACCGACTTCATCTTCTCTGACCATGACCTAACCAAAGGTAACTTGAATATGAAGTTTCTACTCTCGATGGAATATTTCAAAGAGCAGTTAGAAGAGCTTCTCGAGAACGTGAAACCAGACTGTTTCGTGGCCAACATGTTCTTCCCATGGGCGACTAAAGTCGCTGAGAAGTTTAATGTACCGAGACTTGTCTTCCACGGAACAGGCTACTTCTCTCTATGTGCTTCTCATTGCTTAAGGCTCCACAAGCCTTACAAGAACGTAGCTTCGAGCTCTGAGCCCTTTGTGATCCCTGAACTTCCCGGAGACGTTGTTATTACAGAGGAACAGGTCATCGAGAAAGAAGAAGAGTCTGTGATGGGGAAGTTTATGAAGGATATTAGAGATTCAGAGAGAGATAGCTTTGGTGTGTTGGTGAACAGCTTCTATGATCTTGAACCTGCTTATGCCGATTTTTTCAAGAGCCATGTGGCGAAAAGAGCTTGGGACATCGGTCCGCTTTCTCTAGGGAACAGAGAGTTCAAGGAGAAAGCAGAGAGGGGTAAAAAGGCTAGCATAGATGAGCATGAGTGTTTGAAATGGCTTGACTCCAAGAGATGTGAATCTGTTGTTTACTTGTCCTTTGGAACCATGTCTAGCTTTGATGACGAGCAGCTGATTGAGCTTGCAGCTGGCTTGGAGATGTCAGGACATGATTTTGTATGGGTGGTTAACAGAAGTAGTAGCCAAGGTACGTATCATATACTATCTTTCTAGCTATTATTTGCAACATAAGTGACTTAACAACATAAACCTCTGTGGTGTGGTGTGAATAGGGGAGAAGGTAGAGTGGTTACCAGAAGGGTACGAGGAGAGGACGAGAGGACAAGGACTGATAATACGTGGATGGGCGCCTCAGGTGCTTATACTAGACCACCAAGCCATTGGAGGGTTTTTGACCCATTGTGGATGGAACTCGCTTCTAGAAGGTGCAGCATCAGGCCTGCCGATGGTGACATGGCCCATTGGAGCGGAGCAGTTCTACAATGAGAAGTTGGTGACGCAAGTGTTGAAGACAGGAGTGAGTGTGGGAGTAAAGAAGATGGTGAAAGGTTCTGGAGAATTCATTAGCAGAGAGAAAGTGGAGATAGCGGTAAAGGAAGTGATGGTTGGAGAAGATAGGAGGAAACGGGCTAAGCAGTTAGCTGTTATGGCGAAAGATGCGGTGAGAGAAGGAGGATCATCAGATGTTGAGGTTAACAGGTTGATGGATGAGCTTAAGTTGGTCAGAATGCAAAAAGAACAAGAAACAAGAAACTGATGTTTTTTTTTTTCTAAGTTAAGGAACAAATGTTTTTGATTTACTCTGATGTGTGTGTTGATTTGAGTTACTTTTTGAAATCAAAACGATTTACTATGTTGTTATGTTTAATTTTTGGTCTCCAATCTCCATAAGGCTAAGCGATGAACTTATTTGCTTACCTTTCTCTAATGTAAAGACCCAATGCTTCAAGAAAAAAATATACTAAACAATCACTAGGTTTAATGTAATATCAAGATTAGGACGCCAGGCGATTAGTCAAATGGTATTAATCACTAATAAGACTATTCTCACTTACTAGAGTGTAACATTTATAAACATTCAAACAAACAAAAAAACGTATGTAGGATAAGATTTTGGTCTCGCAGACAAGAGTAAAACTAGAGTTTGGTTCCAAAAGACCTTTGAAAACTAGTCCTAGATTCTGACAACTGTAACAAGTTGACAGAGGAAGTATCAAAGAAACCAAAACAAGTGACGAAGTTGCATACGTCAGAAGTCATGACCCAAGGTGATCCCACCAACCTTACGTGTGGACAGTGGAGTTTACACGTTTTATATCAACAAATAGCATCATGCAAAGTCTCTCAGGCCATCAGCGACGGTTTCAAATTCAAAGAGTTTCTCATAAACTTCTTTTTTTTTTTTTTTTGAATTGAATGTTAAATTTAATTCAAAAGAAAAAGACCTTTGTACAACAAGTGTCACCTCCTCCAAATTTTAAACAAGCTTAACCCTTCAAGATATAGCTATCTTGTGCTAAACCAATAAATCATAAACTTCTCTTTTTACTTAGAAATTTTCAACCAAAAAAAAAGTTGGAAATATCTACCACATGTTTAATTTAATATTGATTAGTCACTCTATTTAAGAAACTGATGAATGATGATGCTCTTTACAACCATTAGTCTTTCAGAATCTTTAATTTCTCTTATACGTTTTCTCAACGCATATCTCTTTTTTTTTTCTTCAACCAAAGCCAAACAAACATGAGTAGGAATCCTCAGCGCAAGCTCCATGTTATGTTCTTCCCTTACATGGCTTATGGCCACATGATACCAACTCTAGACATGGCTAAGCTTTTCTCTAGCAGAGGAGTCAAATCCACAATCATCACCACACCTCTCAACTCCAAGATCTTCCAAAAACCTTTAGACTTATTCAAGAACCTGAATCCTAGTCTTGAAATCGACATGCAGATATTCGATTTCCCTTGCGTGGAGCTGGGGTTACCAGAAGGATGCGAGAACGTAGATTTCTTCACCTCGAGCAACACTTCCGGTAGAGAGAACATAGCCTTCAAATTCTTATCCTCGACAAGGTTTTTCAAAGACCAGCTTGAGAAACTCCTCGAGAAAACGAGACCGGACTGTCTTATCGCCGACATGTTCTTCCCATGGGCCACCGAAGTTGCTGAGAAGTGTCACGTGCCAAGACTTGTGTTTCACGGTACTGGCTACTTCTCTTTGTGCGCTAATTATTGCATGAAAGTGCATAAACCACAGAACAGAGTTGCTTCGAGTTGTGAGCCTTTTGTAATCCCTGGTCTCCCCGATGACATAGAGATAACTCGAGAACAGATCATAGACAGCGAATCCGAGATGGGAAAGTTTCTCTTGGACGTGAGAGAGTCAGAGATGAAGAGCACAGGTGTTATTGTGAACAGCTTCTACGAGCTTGAACCTGATTACGCAGATTTTTTCAAGAGATTTGTAGCTAAGAGAGCGTGGCAGATCGGCCCGCTCTCTGTTACAAACAGAGGATTTGAGGAGAAGGCTGAGAGAGGAAAGAAAGCGAGCATTGATGAGGTTGAATGCCTCAAGTGGCTTGACTCCAAGAAGCAAGATTCAGTCATTTACATTTCATTTGGGAGCGTTGCTTGCTTCAAGAACAAGCAACTGATAGAGATCGCTGCGGGGTTGGAAGCTTCCGGCGCAAGTTTCATCTGGGTTGTGAGGAAAAGCACAGGTGACGACAAAGAAGAATGGTTACCAGAAGGGTTTGAGGAGAGGGTCAAAGAGAGAGGGATGATAATAAGAGGATGGGCTCCGCAGGTGTTGATACTTGAGCACCAAGCAACCGGTGGTTTCGTGACCCATTGTGGCTGGAACTCATTTCTTGAAGGAGTGACTGCAGGGCTACCGATGGTGACATGGCCAATTGGAGCGGAGCAATTCTACAACGAGAAACTGGTTACACAAGTGCTGAGAACAGGAGTGAGCGTGGGAGCCACAAAACATGTTAAAAACATGGGAGATGAGATCATCAGCAGAGAGAAAGTAGAGAAGGCTGTGAGAGAGGTGTTGGCTTGGGGAGAGGCGGAGGAAAGGAGGATACGGATTAAGAAACTGGCGGAGATGGCTAAAGCCGCTGTGGAAGAAGGAGGGTCTTCTTTTAACGATCTAAACAACTTCATACATGAGTTCAGTTCATGATCCATGCATTGTGAGTAATTTTATAAATAATGGTGTGTTAGTTTATTATATCATTGGTTTAAATCCGTTTTGGTGATTTCGGTACTTCAGGTTGACCTAATAATGTGTATCTAATTAAAACCTTTTTAATACCTTCGAGAACTTTTAAGATTTGGTATTTTCTGGAGGAGTTCGTCAAGCGACAAAGAATTAACTCATAACTGATCGGTTCTAAGAAGCTCCACAAGTAATGTTACATGTTCTAGTCGGTTCTGTATTATATTTGTAAAAAAATCACATTCATGAACAATCTCATGAAAAATACAGTTTAAGCTGAGTGCTTCTTGACTTAAAAAAAAAAAGAGACAGCAAGAGTGGTGAGACATTGTCTTGTTACATGCTTGTGTGAGATTTGACTTTCTATGTAGGACTAGCCAAATTGTAACTGAACATGCATGCACGTACATGTTTGTAACCAGTTAAAATCTACGTTACCATATAATATAATTAGCATTTGACCTTTAAGAAGTTCTATAGATTGTGTAAACAAAAGTTTGCAGCATGATCTCATGGTATATAAGTCAACTAATTACACTATTATTTATCTATAAAATTAACATATTTCAAAGTTCAAACTAGATTTTGTATGACACAACGTGACGTGTACCCAGTTAAGTCTGACTGTCAAATCGCAACGTAATCCTCTATTATACATTATATTAGTCAACTAATTACAGTTTTACTTGCATCAAATTTAACATAATTCAAGATTTCGAAATTGGTTTATAAGTTCAAACTAGACTTTGGTTCACAAAACAAACAAGTGACATATGTAAAGTCGTCAGCAAAAAGTTTCAGCCTGTTCTATATAAGGACAAACAACACTTTTACAAACTTCATAATATTTCATTTCTTCAATTAATTTTTCAAAACATTTCATTTTCGTTTCGACCAAAGTCAAAACATGAGTAGTGATTCTCATGAACTCCATGTTATGTTCTTCCCTTTCATGGGGTATGGCCACATGATACCAACTCTAGACATGGCTAAGCTTTTCTCCAGCAGAGGAGCCAAATCCACAATCATCACCACACCTCTCAACGCCAAGATCCTCCAAAAACCCATCGACACATTCAAGAACATGAACCCTAGTCTCAAAATCGAGATCCAGATCATCGATTTTCCTTGCGTGCAGCTAGGGTTACCAGAAGGATGTGAAAACCCTGATTTCTTCACCTCAAACAACAACAGTGACGAAAGACAAACCATGATGTTAAAATTCTTTTCGTCCATGAGTTTTTTCAGAGATCAGCTTGAGAAGATCCTCGAGACGACGAGACCAAGCTGTCTTATCGCCGACATGTTCTTCCCATGGGCTACCGAAGCTGCCAAGAAGTTCAGTGTGCCAAGACTTGTGTTCCACGGCACCGGCTACTTCTCATTATGCTCTGAACATTGCATCAGAATGCATAACCCAAAAAAGAGCTGTGAGCCATTTAAGATCCCTGATATCCCTGGGGACATTATGATAACTCAAGGACAGATGAGAGACCTCGACGAAGAAACCGAGATGGGGAAGTTTATGATCGAGGTCATAGAATCGGAAGTGAAGAGCTCAGGTGTTGTTGTGAATAGCTTCTACGAGCTAGAACCTGAATACGCAGATTTTTACAAGAGTTCTGTAGCAAAGAGAGCTTGGCATATAGGTCCACTCTCGGTTCACAACAGAGGATTTGAGGAGAAGGCTGAGAGAGGCAAGAAAGCGTGCATCGATGAGGTTGAATGCCTCAAATGGCTTGACTCCAAGAAACAAGATTCAGTCATTTACGTTTCTTTTGGGAGCGTGGCTTACATCAAGAACGAGCAGTTGATAGAGATCGCCGCAGGGTTAGAAGCTTGTGGCACAAGTTTCATTTGGGTTGTGAGGAAATGTGGTGAAGACACAGGTAACTGATAAACAAAACACATGTATTGATTATCTGTTCAAATTAGTATTGAAGTTGTTCTTTATATGAACAGGTGAAGAAGAAGAAGAAGAATGGTTACCCGAAGGGTTTGAAGAGAGGGTGAAAGGGAGAGGGATGATAATTCGAGGATGGGCACCACAGGTGCTGATACTTGACCATCAAGCAACCGGTGTTTTCGTGACACATTGCGGCTGGAACTCGGTTCTTGAAGGAGTGGCTGCAGGGCTTCCGATGGTGACGTGGCCAGTTGGAGCAGAGCAGTTCTACAACGAGATCTTGGTAACGCAAGTGCTAAGAACGGGAGTGAGCGTGGGAACGAAACAGCATGCGAGTATGGGAGATTTCATCAGCAGAGAGAATGTGGAGAAAGCGGTGAGGGAGGTGTTGGTTGGGGAAGAAGCTGAGGAGAGACGAAGACGAGCAAAGCATCTGGCGGAGATGGCTAAAGCCGCCGTGGAAGAAGGAGGGTCTTCCTATAACGACCTAAGCAGCTTCATAGAAGAGTTTAGCTCATGATCCACTTAACAGATTCATTATGTTTGATTTAATCAATTTTTCGTTCGGCATTATGTATGTGAAACTCATATGAGTTTGAATTTATATCTCACCAGTTTTTCATCAACATCCACAAACTGTTAATCTTCAGAACCCAGTGTTTGCATATTGAGAAGAGTGTCATTCATAGCTAGAACATAGACTCAGTAACATGGCCATGAACTATTATCATCTTTCCTTGAGTGAGTGAGCAGAAGAACCATATGAAAGTAGTTCAAATTCTGTTTGGTGGGTTATATGATTAGAGAGTATGACATATTATATACGTTTATATCAGATGGAATAACCAGATTTGCTATTTAACTATATGGAAGATTTAAGGGGCTGGCTATGTTGAGTTCTCGGTTTCCCGCTTGATCTGCAGTGCAGCCCTAACAACGTTGCCCCTTGTTAGGATCTCAATCTTTGTCGAGAGCAAAAAAAAAAAAACATCAAGTTCAGACCAAATCAAATCAAAACAAAAATGGAAGAAGAGAAGACAGTGAGTTTGAGATTCATTCTCTCACCAGTTTCCCATGTGAATCCACGACTGGTAATCTTCGGAACTTTGTTTCCAGTAGCAACCTGGAGAGACAACAAATGGTTAGAGAAGAAAGAAATCAAACTGAACTCATATAAGTCTACGAGAAGAGGATGATGATACCTGGCAGCATCTTCTAAATTGGTGGAACCACGGACAACCAGAGGAGAAGAAGTCATCAAATCTCCAACCACTTGTCCATGTGTCTTGTTTATAAGCTTCTGGAGTTCGTTAAACGTCTGGTAACAAAAAGACAAGCCGAGGTCCTTAGACATATATAGCAAACAAGATGGATAAGTAGAAACGTACTTTCCATGAACTGTCGACGTTGGGGAACATGTTTGTATCATTTTGGCTGCGGGCCTATAATTCCAAAAAGAAAGAGAGAGAGAGAGGTTAAAGCAAGGAAACTACGTGCTAAGAAGACAAGATCCAACTATAGTCAAGAAACCATATATATACTAATACAGGAGTTTTTCTCTTGTCTAGGAAATAAACCAACAGAAGATTTTCTTTAAAAAAAAACTTGTAACACATTACCAGAGATGGAGTCGAGTGCAAGCAAGTCGTAATCAGAAACAACCCCAACCTGCAGGTGAAATCACAGCAAAGTAGTAAGTAAGATCTAATACAGATAAATCATATTGAAACTTGAGAAAGAGGTGAAGAAGAAGGAGAAGCGTTTTGATTGGGTGGTAAAAGTGTGGACAAGTTGGTGATTGGTGGGGAACCCCCCTAACTTGAACCCTGTTTTGGCTTTTAACTGCTGTTGGATTTTTTCATGTCGTGACCGTTGCAATCAAAAATAATATCTAGCAACTTGGACACAAGCCTAAACTACCAAGTACATACCACAAAAGACATCTCTAGTTGTCACACTCGCACACAGAGTGAGTTGAATATTTTTCTGACCTTCTCCATTATCCTGAGAGTTTGTAGTTGTCAGTTTCCTGTTTTAAATGTTTTCTGGTGTGTTTGCTTTACTTTAGGAGATGAAATTTCAAGAGGAAGGGTCGATCACGCATTACTCACAGTCCCTTCAGCACTGCACATTGCATCAGCTTTGGACAGAGCTGAAAGCATCCTCCAACTTCTTAATGGCTCGTCGCGAAGTCGATGAGTTTAATAGCCAAAACCGGTGGAAAAAGCGTGGTGTAGCTATAGTTCCCACAAAACTTTGCATATCATTCACTACAAAGTTCATGAATCAGGTAATGTTCGGAACTTAGTAATCAATCTGTAAAGAATAAGATTTTTAGATACCATCCATTTTATTGTTACAGGCAGGTGCTCTTGTTCATGTTTACACCGATGGGACTGTTTTGGTGACACATGGGGGTGTTGAGATGGGTCAAGGATTGCATACAAAGGTTGCTCAAGTTGCTGCATCCGCCTTTAACATTCCCCTTAGTTCTGTTTTCGTGTCAGAGACAAGCACCGACAAGGTAAAATTTATATGACGTTAGAGAATTTAACATGGAACTCTGTCACAAGCAGAACAGAGCACCTTAGGCCAAGACAAAATCAAACCAATTGGGTTGATGCGATAATCTTTAATCTCTGAGGAATGCAATTAGGATTATACAAAAGTCTAGGGACCAAAGAGAGAATTAATTGCTAATGTTTTTATTATGTCCTCCTAGCAACATTGTTCCTAGAGTAAGATATTATAGAAAAAAAATTATTAGTTTTCAAGATTCTGAAATTTCCAACCATTAGAATATGAGTATATTAGAACATATATATAAAAAAAAAATTGTGATTTAAAATGAATTTTGATGATGAAAATTTAATTTTAAAGTTGCCAACTCGCAGCATTGGCGCGTAAGCTCCACCGCAGCAAAACCGTGAATATTGGTTAAGGCCTTTTTGTTTGATATGAGAACTTCTCTAAAACGACAGCGAGTCATTGTCGTTGTAGTAAAAGAGTTTTTTTTTTTAAAGTCTTTTCAACATTCGCTTGATTCCCATTTCTGTTGATGGCTTTTTGTGTTGTAAGAAGAGTACGATGTGGCTTAGCTTCTTCTTCACGAGATGTTGAAGAAGACGATGATGATTCGTCTCTTCTCTTCTCGATACTCTGCATAGTCCTAAACAAAGTATCTTGAGAAGGAGAGCAGACATGATTTATTCATTTTTTTTTTTTTGAAATTTAAAGAAAGTTTGAGAAAACCACACAAAAGCGCAAGTTATGGGGCCATATTCCCGGGGAGCAAAAGAAAACGAATCAAAGAGAAGAGACAACTGCAAATGCCATTGTATGGGAGAGAGAGGGAGAGAGAAAGAATAAAGAAGTTAAGAGAGGTTCAAGGAAGCGAGCTGCTCGGCTGCACCACCAGCAGCAACGCTCCTCAGAACATCCATAGCCTCTGCAACTTTGTCCTTGAGAGCTTCTGGCGACTCCAACAGATGGAGCACTTCCGTCTGGTCCATCTCCAACAGCATCCCAGTCACTTTGGCTGCAGACTCTGCCTCAAGCCGCTCCACCAACGGGTACAGATTCTCACCCAGCATCTGCATACACGCACAACAGAAGAATTAGACACACAACATTCTATAATAACAACTCTCTATTGGTTCTTTTAGAGAATCTCTCACCGTCCTCTGCTGCTCTGGAGACGCAGTTGACAGATTTGAAGCAAAAGCTTCAATAATATTGTTGTTTCCCATGTCATATGGAGCCACATCGGCACCACTACCACGCCCCTGAGAATACCGTATCATCCGACCCCTTGGATGCATCTGCTCACCCATCCAAAACAGAAAGATCATACGATCAAACTATTATACTAAAATGAGCACACCAAAACAGTTTTTTACTGCAACTGTGAAAAGAACCTGGTGCTGCATCATGGGAACTTGTTGCTGAGACTGTTGGATCCCTCCAGGGCGTCTTCCTCCTCCAGGACGCTGCTGCTGCTGTTGTTGCTGAACCATCGGCATGAAGTAATTTGGTACAGCCCCCCTACCAGGTCTCATTCCAGGAACAAGTTGCTGTTGGTAACCATACCCACGCTGCGGCATTACACAAAATATATGTTAGTATTATCTCAGCATTTTTGAAATAGAATTGGAAAAGACTCAAGTATGCATAGACCTAACTATAGAGCTAAAACAAGTGAATTACCAATTTATAAATTTATTAGTAAGAGATTGCAGAAAGTACAAGGGAAAAAATGATGATTACCTGGGGAGTAGGAATCATGTTAAGAGGGGGCCGACCGTAGAACATTTGTTGTCCAGGACCTCCAGGGGGAAAGATTGGCATGCGAGGACCAGAAGATGGCTGCATTGCAACTGGCCTCACTTGGGAAAACTGAGCCTGTTCACATCATGTATACACACTCAGCAGCAAGAGCAATAAAAATAAGAGAAGTATGTGCTACAAACCTGTAGTCTGACCCTTCTGTCTTCCTTCCGCTGTGCAATAGCAACATATAGTGGCTTGCTATCCACCATTTTCCCACTCATCTGTGACATCTGTACAATCATTCCACTTTTAAGTATCAATGAGAGTGCCTTTACCTCACACACATACTCAACAAAAGAAGAATATAAACCGAACTTACTGCTTCTGTTGCTTCTTCAGGAGTTGAGAAAGCAACAAAACCAGACCCTTTGCTTACTCCACTAGGATCCCGCATCACCTTGCAAGACGTAACGGTACCAAAAGGAGAAAACATCTCTTTGAGTTTCTCATCAGAAACGCTAGAGTCCAAATTCTTCACATACAAGTTCGAACTCTGAAACTTCTCTTCAGCTTCCTTCAAACTCTGTTCACGACGGTCCCTTAGCTCTGTCTCCCTCTCGGACTTCTTCTGTGCTCTACCAACATACCACTCCTTATCATCAAACGTCTTCCCATTGAGAGACTCCACAGCCTTGGCAGCATCATCAGCGTTTTCAAAGTTGACAAACCCGAACCCCTTAGACTTCCCTTCTCCATCTCTCATCACCACAGCACTCGTTATCTTTCCATACTCGGAGAAAGCCTTCTTCAAGTCATCATCGGTGGTACTCTCCGCGAGATTCTTGACGTACACGTTGGTGAACTTCGTTATGTTTGGAGTCGAGTCTCTTTCTTGTCTCCTAAGGAACGGACCAACGTACACTTGCTTGTCGTTCAGCAACATGCCGTTGAGTTTCTCAATAGCTTTCTGAGCAGATTCTTCATCGGCGTATTGCACGAAGCCATAGCCTTTTGACTTGCCTGAAGCATCCACGGCTACCTTGCACGACACGATGTTCCCAAAGGTTGAAAATGTATCGTGTAGCGCTTTGTGGTCGATGGACAAGTCCAAATTCTGCAAAATTTATAGCCAGGTTTAGCAAGAGAGAAACCAAAATAAAACAAACACACAACTAAAGGGAAAAAACTAATTCTTTCAAAGGAATAAAACAAAGATTCAATATAAATTCCAATATTCAAAAAATGGCCAAGTATAAATTATTAATTTAATTTATATTTTTAGTTTAACTTTAAAATTATTTTGATGAACTATAAAAAGTACATATATGAAACAAATAAACTAGGCAAATTTGTGGACTTGCACTAACATTATTGTTTAATTTAACAGATTTAGACTAATTTAGATAGATTTAAACCAATTTTAACCAATTTAAACCCCACAAGTTTGAACATTTGATATTTTTCCTTAACAATCATCTTTTCTTACAGAGACAAAGAGTTTACCTTGATGAAAATGTTACCAGCGCCACTTCGGCGAACACTAGGATCACGGTGAGAATACATAACCCTTATAGGTTTCCCATAGAGAGGTATGTAATTGAGTTCCTGGATTGCTCTTGCAGCTAGCAAAACACGACATGAAGTAGCATCAACCACAAATATATATATAATAAACACAAAGGAACAACATTTCCAATTCACAAGGCTTTTTTACCATCTGGTGGATTGGTGAAGTTAACGTAACCGTAGCCGAGCGATCTGCGAGTGGCTAAGTCTCTGCAGACTCGAACAGACACCACTTGTCCCATTTGGCTGAACGCATCGAAAAGCTGCGAGTCCGTCACGTTGAGATCCAGATCACCAACGTAAAGCGACGTCGTTCCGAACTGAGCTGCCGGCGCCACCGTGGTCTGAACCTGATCCATTGATTATCTTTTTGGTTTTTTTTTTGAAACTTTTTTTAATTTTTTTGGAGGTTTTTGATTAACTCTTCCCTCCCCTCTCGTTTATTAGACTGGAACCAGAACAAATCGAAAGAACAATGAAGCAGAAGGTGAAACCAAACAAAGCTAAGGGATTTTTTTTTATCTTTTTGTTTTACTCTTTTTGTGGGATTTTTTTTGTGGGGATATCAGAGGAGAGGGAAGATGGAAAAAGGTAGGAACTTGCCGGCGGCGAAGCCTGCGACGGCGAGTGAGATAAAAAAAACTGTGGGCGAGAGATTCTAGGCGAAACGAGCTGCGAAAGATGAAAGAGAAAGCATTACCCAAGAAGCCCTCCTAGTAGAGATGAGTTTTAGAAAGATCTCAGCCGTTGGATTTTGTCTGAAAGTAAAACGTAAGCATTTAAGGTTGATTTTGACTTTTTACTTTTGACTTTTGACTTTTGACTTTTGAGAGTTAGTTGGTGATAAGGTTTGAGAAAATCAGACTTACGCGTGCGAGTGTGTGTGACGACGACACCTTCTTCGCATGTTAGCGGTTACATTCTGTTTATTGACCAAGTTTATGTAATTAGAGTAGTCATACATTTCGATTGTGTGCACATTCATAGATTTTTAACACTACGATCATATATTTGTACGTTCATTCGTATTTTACATATTTTCTTTGATTTATCTTTTGGCATTTTTTTTTCTAAAGGCTCATTCGTAACATATCTTTTTAGCAAGTTCTTATTTGACCAGCAATATGATAAGATTTGACTTGTCAAAACTATATTCAATTAGATATACTACGATAGTGTTCCAATGGAACTACGACAGATCATATTTTTATATTGGCTTATCTTTCACAAGCTAATGTATAGTCCAGGAAAATGCTAATTCATACTTTCTTACAAACATCTGATTGTTACAAGATTTATTAGGTCAACGGCAACTTGACATATCATTACACGAATCATTGTCCTTTTCTTTTTGTGTCGTTGATCTCTCGCTTTTCATTCAGAACTACTGCTCTATGCCATGTATGTTTTGCAATATTTGTCGTGCTTAACAAAGCCTTGTGTATGAACCATGAAGATCTTTTAGTTTTATTGCCAGAAAAAAAACTAAATGGAAAAGAAAAACCAAAAACAGGATCAACGAATCTGATTTCCAAGGCTTACAGTTGCATGATGCACTAATAACATAAGATATGAGAGCTTAAAGTGCGTGCGTTACAGTAAACACCACGCAAGGGTATGTGTGCTTATGATAACTGCTCCAATACCTGACTTGTTAAGTGATCTGATCGAGCCATCCCTTGAGGCTTACATGCACTAATGCAAATAAATTAGAGTTTGCAAAATAGCAATCGTTTTCCAAAAACATTACAACAGAAATATGAACTAACGAAGCGTTTTGGACTCTTATTTCTAAAGAGCTTTCAGTTTTAACACACAAAAAGTAGAAAAACGGATTATATATAATTACACATCGACAAATAAAAAATCTTTTAAAGCCAAATCCTTTACGGATTAAGTAGAAGTACACAAATGTTAAACGACTCGGCGACCACTTTCCAACTGTTTTTGATTTCACCACCTGACAAAACACTATTCTTTCTAAGCTTCTTGTTGGATTGCACGTCTGAGCCTCAGTCCAGTATCAGCATCTCCCTCACGTCCTATCAAAACCCCACCATCTCCAGCATCTTCACTGCTCTGGTTTAGGTTTTGGTTAGCCAAGGCAGCTTCCCCAAAGTTATGGAGCCTTCGACCAATGAGATAACGGTCGTCACGGATTGAGTTGTGAAGGTTTCTGAACCAGACGTGGCATCTTTTTGCACAGAAGCAGAAGAGGCTCACCGAGAGACAACCTATCCAAGCGAATCTGTAGACCGCCGAGTTCACAACTAGTGGATATCCGAGCATTGGGAACACTCCTCTCGCCAGGACGTAGGGAACGCATAATGCTGTTAACAGTTTCATGACGATAGGGAATACAATCTCTCTCAGTACCCACAGCCCTTGAAGCCTCGAGAATCCATCTTCTCTTACTCTCTCAAACTTTGCTCTCCAGCTATCATCCATTATCGGAAGCATATGATCCAACATTACCTGTCCATTGTAGTCGTTCTTTTAGTGACAAGATATACTTTTTATCGGTGACAAATAGCTAACGGGAATAGATACTTACCAGTCTAGTCCAGATCTTCAAAAAGATGAGGCCAAGAGCCCAGTCTTGATACAGAAGGAAGACAGGGCTTTCATCTACTGGGACTCTCATCGGGACAATCACCAAAAGCTCAAACAGAAGTCCGATTAGTACCGGAATGATAAAAACCTGTTCAGTCACCAATTTCAAAACACAAAATCAAGAGTCAAATGAGTTTAGCCTTTAGAGTATCTTAGAATTCTGAATAGAAAACAACAGCACAAAATCACTTACCCATATGGCTAATAGTACCGAGCTCTTGAAGACAATCCCACACCATTTCCATATTTGGTTAAGCAAGACTGAAGTCCTCCTCGACCTGACATGCTCGATAGCATACCTACCCCCAGATATGGCAGTCCAAAAGGCATATGTGCCAATAACGAAAGCATACAAATCTACAGATTTAGAAGAATTTTCTGTTAAAATTGTCTATCCCCTTTGGAAGAATGAAGCACAAGATCAAATTTAACACATATTTACCATTGCATTTGATCCCATGCGTTATTGGGAGAACTGGGATGGCACTGAACAGAGCACGTCCGAGAGAAACTGGTACAACTATCAACGCTGAATTGAAGAGAAGAAGTGTAACCCATGCATAGAGTAGTAGAAGGATTATCCGGACCACAAAGTTGTACCTGCTAAAAAGTTTACGTCCATTTCAGAACAAGGCTCAATGGAAATCGTTATGCATCCAGTCATCTAACTATATATACCAAGCATGCAGAAATTTCAAACATTAAAAAAAAAGCTTTCCTATTACTCTAAAGTAAGAACTTACTCTGAATCAGATTGTTCGTCATCATCCTCATATTCCTCACCCGTGTTGGCATTCCCAGCACGGAGGAGATTTCTGTTAGGGTCATCAGCTGCTGGAAGCGCAGCTATAGCCCTGTCAGGCCCACCGGCCTGCAATACCTGTGCTCTGTTCTGCCTTCCTGGTTCACCAATTCCATTATCCTGACCAACGTTGTCCTCTGGTCTTGGCAAGAGGAAATCTGTCAAACCAAGGGCCCAACCAACAGCGGTGAACCAGCAGCGTAGAAGGGACTTGATTGTGGTCCGAAGTCTGAAATGCTCGATGATAAATGGTATGCATATTTGGAACAGAAGCATGTCGGCCGGAATCTCAGTGAATGGGTCGGATACACTGCATAGATCCAAAGTTAGGAAAGACTTAAACACAAGATCTCCAAAAACGAAGATAGGCAAACATCACATACGATATGTCGAGCGGGAAGATTGAAGGAGCCATCCGGATCGCAAGTTTGACTGGTAAAAATACCAGCATGACAATCAAACTGCCGTACACTGCAACAGATAACAGAACCCTCCGAGCATGCTTGTGTACTGGATCATCAATCAAATCTCGGAATGGATTGTAATTAGGATCTGCGGGATCACGAAGGAAATACAATACTCCAGGGCGAAGAACCTGCAATTTATACAAGAGCAGAAAACAACATTAGATAGCAGCAGAGATAAACCGCTTCTAGAATAAAATTATGACCAAGGAAAACAAGTACCCCTCGAAGAAGGCTAACGAAGATGCTTATTTGCAGCATGTACATGATTCCAACAACCCAATGAACAAGTGAGCTTGCCAGTGGAGAAATTGATAGAAACTGTACTCTGTGGGACATTGTTTTGCCAAACATCCTAACCGTGCAAACATCTAGCCACCACCCACACATCAGCGGGAAGACTCCGAGCTCGATGACCAAAAGGAAGGCAACTTTAATCATAGTCATCAGATGCTTCATTGCTGCCAAGAATTGTCTAAGGAGGGATGGTACAGCTTCCACCATAGAAGCGATACCATAAAATCTCCCAACAGTCAGTGGCTCACCCTTGGCATAACGAATCAGTGCAATGATCCCGAGGTATAGGAAAACCAGAAAGACTATAAACATGTACCCAACAGTCAGGGTTGTAACATCAGATAGCTTTGACGATCCTGTAACCGAACCTCTTAAGAGATCAGCAGCAGCAGACAGAGTACTGTTTGCCCCATTCAATTCACTTCCGTTGACTTTCACCATTTCTGCGAGTTGACCAAGCAGTCCATTTTCTTGGCCCTCATTAGTCAAATTCGAGACAGAAGTCAACGCACTCTTCAGAGTTGTATTTTCCAAAGCTGAATCAATAAAATGCATTGATGCGGCCAGGGCAGGGCCTTTAGCAGCAGCAAAAAGCCACGACATATGATACAGTATAACACGTCCTAATGTGAAAGGCACAAAGATCACAACACCAAGGAATATCATATTGCTTGCCAGAACCTGCAAAAGAATGTGAAGATTTTAATGTGAGGCAACGGCAAGAGAAAACAGAATTAAGAAACCAAATCCACAGGAGGAGAAAACATTCAACTTACAGTAAACGCATTCTCAACCAAATGAAACACCGGACCCTGCATTCCAACCAGCTCGTCAAACGGAACATCTTCAGCACCATCAGCATCATCCAAACCATCAAACATTTGTT
This sequence comes from Brassica nigra, assembly GCA_016432835.1. Lineage (NCBI taxonomy): Eukaryota > Viridiplantae > Streptophyta > Magnoliopsida > Brassicales > Brassicaceae > Brassica > Brassica nigra. The sequence goes on from CM028242.1 coordinate 2,754,505, forward strand.
CAACCTGAGCCTCGAGACGAGCCGCCTGTATATCCAACCTCGCCAGAACGTTCTCAGGATTCCTTCTATTGACCTGACCACCAGCACCCTGATCTCCAGCATCTTCAACATTCCCCTCTCCAGCAAGATTCCTATTACCCTGCCCCGCAGGTCTTCTCCCAGCACGAACACCGTTCCTCTCGCCTTCATCTTCTCTCTCATCCTGTCCTCCCAGCTCCCGCAAATGCCGAAAGTAATCCCTCAGAGAAGTCGCCCCGAGGAAAATGAAGACAATGCTCGCCGACAGCAAGAACCCGTGCAAACAATCTGTGAGGATCACAGTAGTGGAAATATGGCTCAAGAACAGCCTCTGAGCCTCACCAAAGCTCCGCACGAAGGCCAATCGCCATATCCAGAAGGTAATGAAGGGAATGGTGAGAAGCCAGACGGAAAGCACAAAGCTCAAACGCAGAAAGAACTGCAGAACGTGGCAAGCTTTCATCGCGATGCCAACTACAAACTCCTGGAAAGGGAGCCTCGTTGGAGCATTGTCAGCATACACTGGTGAGAATGAAAACGGATGCTTGCAAACCTGCCAAAAGAAAAATGAAATTAACAACAAGATTCAATCACACAATTGAGGAAGCTTTATATTCTAAATTCCTAATAATCAAATTATATTAATTCTTCAATCAAGAACCCTAAAATTCCTAATAATCAAATTATAAACGGAAACCTCGCATTGACGAGCGTTGCTATGATTAAGCCACTGAAGGAGGCAATCCTGATGCACGAACTTGATGCTCCCGCTGCAAGCGCACGGATACCTCAGCGGATTATCCGTCTCCCCCGGGTTTCTGCAGATCCTGCAAACATCCTCCTCATCTTCGTCATCATCAACGTACCTCGAAGCCGTGGCCGTCGCCGCAACGGCGGGATCTGCGGTGGAGAAAGCGGTGGGAGATGCCTGACTCGAGGCAGACAGGGAGGAGGATGAAGGAGAAGACACCGACGACGATTCCGATGCGACCTCGGATGCGGCCGCGCCAGAGATGGATGGGGATTCAGATTCAGCAGAGGAAATCTCCATGGAGAAATCCGAGCTAGGGATTAACAAAAGGGCTCAGACGGTGGTGGTGCCTGTGGCGGGTGGTTTTGGGGGAAACGAGTCGACTCGGTGAGTCAGATAAGGCGGATGGGAAACGACGGAAGGCACCGAAAGTAAATGGATTGATTTTTATATGGATGGACTAGACCGGGACTCTTGTAAGCCGGGTAATTTGACGAAATGGCCCTTACCTTAATTATCAACGGTTTCTGTCGGTTACGCGTCTTTAGCATTTGGGTTTGGGCCGTAAAGAATAAAAAGCCCATAGTAGTTGAGGCCTAAAACTGATCAGCTTGAGTAAACGGAGAGAAGAGAGAAGACATGGGTTCGTTGTTCACTCCTCTCTCTGCTCTCCCTTCGCGCCATTTCAGAGCTAGTGTCTCGTGTTGCTCTTCTGGTAAGCTCGTTTTACTCTATAAGTTTCTAACTATTATGTTATTGTAGAGTAGCTGAAACGGTTTTTGATTGTTTGAGTTTGAACTCTTCTCTTTGTGTTGTCAAATGAAGGGACCTTGTTTTAATTAATCTTGGTGGAGACAACAATTAGTAGTGTAATGTATCTCCAAATGTATATTGTGATGGACTTACGAGTAGAGTTGTTGCAGGGCATGTGTCATTTATTAAAGATGTAGCTGCCACTGAACCTCTGATGCTAAAAGTTCTTCAAACAAGAGGTATATCAGATAGAACATATATGCAAGTTCTCGCTACTGATTCATCGTGTTATAACACAGTATGTGGAGTTTAGGATTCTTGTTGAAGAAGATGCAACTATGCAAGGCAAAGATTCATTCCACGTTGCTTTGGATGTTGCAGTTTTTCTCTTGGATTTGGCATCTATTGAAAGATCGATGGTATGTATCTCTATGCCCTATTGCTAAATGGTATGAAAATTGCTAGATTAAACAACAAATCTAATTCATTTTGAACACAAATACTACAACTAAAAGGGAGTTTTAAACGTCTTTGATAACTAACAAAATACTAATAAAGAAGAAACAAATAGATCAGTCTCTCATGTGCTTTTCTCCTCTCTCATCGGGTGGGGTGTGTAGTCTGCGGACGAGTCCTTCTGGATTTCGTTGCTTTCTATTAAATCCTCTCATGCATACAAATCCTGCACATCACCATCGTATTGTTATTCAAATATTTCAACTCAAATAATTTTCTTTAAAAAAAAACTCAAACTAAACTATGTTCATTACCAGTCCAAAAACAAAGTTGAATTCTTGTTTCGTCTAACATCCGAAAAATGGATGTCACTGATGAACCACAATATAGAGCACGCTTCTCCAATTCATTACATAAATCTCTAGAAAACACAATTGGTTTTAAACTCGTCTCATGATCTGCAAAAACCTGAAAAAAAAAAAAAACTTAAAAAGTTATAATTCAAGAGTTCAGTGAACACCAATACAATGCAGAAGAAAAATACACTTACCTCATTGGTTTGGAAGTATGTGCCATTAAGTGGGAAACCTCCTCGCATTGCTGTTCTACAAGGGATCTGTTCAATTTGCATTGATCCATGTAAGTTCAAGTCGATAGAGTTAGAATGATTAGTCTTTAATTCAAGTTTACCAGAATTGTTCCACGGTAAGTGTTTGAACTATTTTCTCGTATAGTCCAACAATAAGAACAAGTATTAATCGTGCAGAGGCTTGTTCCATCCGAGTCACATTTCTTCTTTGGTGGCATGAACGAGTATGACGTTTCACCTAGAAAAAAAAAAGGAAGAAAAATTAGTTTATGCTTATGTGAATGATAAGATAAAGTTTTGTTCATACCTGGTTGCCAAAGAGCAAGAAGATATGGACTAGGATCATCACATTCTCTTCTCTCAAACTGTAATATATAACAAAATCATATAAAATTCTAACAAATCATGCAAAAGAGTTGCAAATCTTTAGTATATATACTTACATCACTGAGAAGCTCGTGGTTATCAGGAAGCACATATCTGCAAAACAAACAATTAGATTATATATACTCCTATAATATGATAATCTTGCAAAAGTAAATAAAGAAATACTTACACCACATGTTCAGTTCTTAATCTGTCATAATACTTTGTTTTGCGGGGCAACTTCATTGGAATGCATGCATTCTCCGGGGTCATGACTGCTAATGCTTTTGAAATCTCGTCATTAGAACCGTTGAGCATCGTTGCACCTTTCAGAAATGCATCCACTACGTTTCTCTTCAATGCATCCATGTCGATACCAATTCCAGGAATTGCAGAATTAGACCGACAAGGACTTCTGCAAGGAGTATCTTCAATGTCTATTAACTCTGGAATTTCTCTAGTTGGAGAAGACGGAAACTCAACTATTGGTTCACAACAGTTAGTTTGATTACTGCATTCAGTAGAAACACATTCTTCAATCAAATTGATCTTTGATGTCATCTTTAGATCATCATCATCATCATCATCATCATCATCATGACAATATGATTGTGTAGAAGTGTCTGACTCTTGTCTCTTTTCTTCAGGACCCTCGAGAAGAACTTTGGAACTGCAAAAAAAATATATAAAAAACTGGTAAGTCAACTTCAGTTAAAAAAACTAACATATTTCTCCTTTTTGTTTATATAGCTAATGATAAAGGATCAGTTTGCAAAGTATGTAAGAGGTTATAGAGACATGCAATGACCAACATCAACTGATACTCGTATTAAAGTGCATTCTAATGTATTAAAGAAAGAACACTTAGGAGAATAAGAGAGTGTAACCTGACATATGCACTTGCAAAATATTTGCATTCTGATTTCATCGGACATGCATTACAATTAGGAATAACCTTCGTACAGAAAACCTGTGGTTTACAAGAATAGTCCAAATGAGTACTGATTTGTATTTAACTGAAAATTTTCATAATGAAAAGGTTTATTTGTTAGGTGCACCTTTCCAAATGTTATCATCTGATAATGTAACTCGTACCTATAAGAAAAAAAGTATTAAGATAAATCAAGACATGTCTATATGATATCATAAATAATTAGTTTGATGTTAAAAATAGATTTAAACTTACAGTAATTCTTGAGGAAGTTTACATAACCGTGGCCAAAGATATTTTTGAATTGAATCCATTGAAGGATATCTAATTCAAGAAAAGATTTAAACGTTAGTTGCTTATATATATCTAAATTTCTTTTTTTTAAAAAAAAATACTTACTGAAATAATTGATGCATCTGAACACCATCTGGCAAAGGTTCAAGAGGAACCCAACCAAGTCGAACTGCTATACGTCCAACATTTGTGTCAACCTATACACATCCAAAAGATAGTGAAGTTAAAAGATAACAAATAGATAAAATTTGTAATAATTTCCTTTCATACCGGAAAAGCCGAATGTTTAAGTCCTAAAAGCCGTACGCACTCAGCACTCTTTAACCCTATTCCTTCTATCTCCAATAGATATCTCCTGATAATACAATATAAAGTATTAATGGCGTTTTCCAATAATGAAAGCTGAAATAACATTAAAAAAACTCAGCACAAACATACTTCACCAAGTCAGAAGGAGCATCTCGAAGCCATTCAAGATCCACGCTTCCATTTTGTTTTGCTTCATCGTTGAGAAATTTCTGTAGAAAAGAAAAATACATTAGTGTTTAACCTCTAAAATAATATATCACTAAGACTTTAAAAAATATTTTCTTACCAAGATTTTTCTTGCAAGACCATTATGCTGTCCTCGTTTCATGATGGTGTCAGCAAGAACTTGTTGATCAGATAACCGTACCGCATTCCAATCAACAGTGTCCATATGTATTGTATCCCTACATCTTTCTCTTGTGTAGACTTTTCTCAAACTCTCCCAATCAACTTTCTCATCTTCCATGATACCTGTTTTTTTGTTTTTTCTTTTTGCATCTTTTTCAGGTTGCTCCAAATTTTCTTGCAAGGAGACAGATCCAGGTGAATTTTTAGCATCATCTTTCTCATTCTGAATTGGTATTTGGGCATCACCAACTAAGTTATTAACCTCTTGAGGTTCATCGATGAAATATGGTAAGCTTTCCAAACTTTCTTTTGCATCCACTGGAAATTTTGCAGCAACACTCATGAAAGCATTGCTGTAAAAATAATAATAAAAAATATTAAATATTTCATCTCAAGGTTTTGTAAACTAATTCAGATTTTACCTTGAAAGATAGTCAGAAACATTTTGTGTCAAGAAAACTCCAACCACTGAATCAACAACCGAGCCTTTCCACTGTTTGAATTTTCTATTGCCTGCAAGATAGCAACCACTCACAAAACCAAAAGCACAACATTTTGCTAACTGTATATCTTATTTGTGAATCTTTTTTAATATTACAATAAATAATAACAACGTACCTTGTAGAAAATGCATCCGGTTAATGAAAAGTTCTATCCGGCTTTGGAAGATTTTTCGTTCTTCTTTCCATTTGCACTCTGTCTCTTCATCGTTCACATGTGATATATCTGGAAGATCGTTCTCCATTAATAACTCCCACTCTTTAATGGTTTCAGGATCAAGATTCACTTTCGCATGAACCAGTTTTTTCTTTGCTTTCCCCAAAGTTGTTCCTCTTCGATTGATATTTAGTTTCTCCATCTCTTTGATTAACTTGGCAACACCTTTAGTTGTTTTCGTTTTCGTAGACTGTTCAGGCGTTATGTAACTAACCGATTTCACAAGTGTATCTGCAAAAACAATTGAACAAAATCAATGTGTAACCAAATCAACCACCCAACGATATTTATATATTATCACATATCTCCATTCAGGCCAATTATTTTTAAGTTATACATGGATTAGTAATAAGTATTTAAACACAAGCAAGACTATCAAGATATCTCCATATGTATAGGTATGGAAGAAATGTGCAATTACTAATTAAATGAAGAATGATAGCACGTGTAATGAAAAATCAAAATTACTTTTTCCGTAAATCAAAAATAAAATGGTTACCTTCTATGTGTAATGGAACATCGGCTAGAGATGAAAGATTGTGATATTTTTGATAATTTAATTGAAAAATTAAATTCTCCACAATATCTTTCATATCTTTAGTGCTTAAATTTGGTGCAACACAACTTGATGACGTCATGAATATATCTGTAAAAACAACATATAATTAGTATAACTAGATATAGTAGAGAAAATATCAGATTTTATGAAACATGTGATAAATTAAAAAAAAAAACTAATCACCTTTAGTTTGAACTGCAACATCTTCATGTCCATTATCTTTCTCATGGTTTTTTTCTTTGGTAGCAAGTTTGCGATCTTTCTTAGCTTTTTTCAAGTGTTCCTTCGAGCCTATAAAACAAAGAAATCACAAAAGCATTTAAAACTGATATGTGCAAAACCATTATCATCTATTCCTTTTAAGAATTAAAATAAAGGTCCCTAGAATAAACACGTTACAAAAACCATTTATGAGAAATAGAAGTCATTACCAACTGATATTTTCTGGTTAGAATGCATCAAATTCAGCTTTGGTGTAATCCTTTTTATATCTGTCAAAAATACACAGATAGTCAAATTAAACAGATCATCAAAAAGTATTAAATAGATATGTAATAAAAAATACTTCAAAGATAAAAAGAAACAGTTGATTACCTTTCTCGCTCGGATGAATTTCTACCAATAACAAAGTTTCTTCTAGACATTCAAGAGACAAAGCAATTCTAGTCCATCTAACCATATTCTTCTTACGATTAGACCTTTTTGAACGTTTTTTCCAAATGGGCATAGGAAATGAGATGGGAGATATCAACACATGAAAATCAGTTCTGCGAAGTTGAGTCATCCTCCTTTTGAACTTTGGAAAGTTAGGAATGGAACTTCTGCTAAGTTCAAGACAAAGACAAGTAGAACTTATCTCCTCATCCAATGCCAAAGTTCGAGCTACGTTCTTGTTTGCTTTGTTTTTTCTTCTCTTTGGAAAACTCTGCTTTTCTGGAGTTCGAACCTCAAATATAATTTCTTCATCTCTATCGTCTTTCTCTTTTTTACTCCTTTTCTTAGATATAGTTCTCATTCGAAGATTGGTAGGATCCCTTGGCTTTTTGCCATCTTCCAGAATCTTCGGCCTATGGTATCTCTGTTTCTGTTTCTTGGGTATCTTTTCAGAACAGTTCTCCTTTCCTTCTCCATTAACAGATTGTGAATCATCTTTCACCAAATAAAACAATCATAAACAAGATTACTTCATGTATTGACAATTTGTAGCAACCCAATATATACTGTTAATGAAAATTATATTTGTTTGATATAGTGGGAAAAGCTACACAAAACTCTTTTGTAGCCTACATATATGATATTTTTTACACCTAAAATAGATTATTAAGATAACTTAAACTGTAAGATTTATGTTAAAAATTATGTACCTTGAAGAATTGTTGACTTGGCATTTTTTTCTTCGATTTCTTCTTTTGAGTTTCTCTTCCCTTGTGTACTATGGAGACTTTGTAGATCGACTTATACCATCAAACAAAATAAAAAGTGTAATAAGTAATTGGTCTATACTATATATAAATTGAATTCAATAATTTGGATTGGTTCTTTTACCTTTGAAATTTTCTGGTTCCTCACTCTTTTTCACAAACTCCACTTTAGTTGTATTGTCTATGTTGAAATCTGAATCCACCAACTCAGAAATCTCATTCTTCTGTGGAGAAGTCGTAGAATCATCGACGTTTTGTAACTTATTGAGCCGCTTAGTAAACTTTCGCCGAACATAGAATTTCAGTGGCGGTTTAAGCTTAACCGATGTATCCTGAACAACCAACCCAGAAACTTGGTCTGGTTCTTGTGAATTTTCCATTACTGTCTCCTGTAACATATGCATTGATTAGAAAACTTTTATAGAAGTCAGATTCATTATAATCTGAACTAAATTTCGGTGTGAACTAGACAATTTCTGACAAAGAGGAATTTTACCTAAAAAAAAAAAGATACAAAGAGAACTAACAACTTCAGAGGAGCGATCGGTTTAGGGATAACTAGAGGCAGAATTAAAAACTTACGGAATATAATTGCGGTATACTCTGAGGTAGCCCTGGGCAAAAAAACCGGATCCGAAAAACCGAACCGGAACCGAAGCAAAATATCCGAAACCGGAACCGGACCGAAATCCTCAAATACCCGAATGGTTCCTATATTTATATATCCGAAAAACCGAACCGAACCGAACCGAAAACCGAATGGGTATCCGAATATCCGAAAAATAAAGTTTCAAATTTCTAATATAAGGTAAAATGTTATCAAGCACATTCGAATCCATGTTCGATAGGATCAGTGAGAACATTGTTACCACCATACCACATTATCTTTTACCTACTCTCTTATATTATACATATATATATAGTAATTCTATATTAAAATACAATGAAAACTTATAAAATTAACATCTTAGTGCTCGAATTCTTGTTTAATTGACGAATATGCAAGTATGTAACCGCTAGACCACTTGAATTAACATGTTAACTAAAATATTTTGTATATATATATTTGATTCACATATTAAACGGGTACCCAGACCCAAACCGAAATCAAACCGAAACCGAACCGAAACCGAACCGAAATCTCATAAGTACCTATTGGGTATAAGAATGATTTAACCGATATATCCGGAACCGAATGGTTCTTACCCGGAACCGAACCGAATACCCGAATGCCCAGGGCTACTCTGAGGCAGGAGGGGCAAAAGTATATGTGGAGCACACACACGATCGAACTTGCGTCGACTTCAGAGGCGAGAGAGACAACCCTGGGGGAAAAAGTATTTTCCCCGTTGAGTAAATGGTTATTTTCCATTTAAATTTTGAATTTAAGGGTTTTCCCCTTTTTTTTTGATAACGAGATGTTTAGATAATTATGTTAAATATTATACAGTTTTTTTAAAAAAAAATAAGTAGAATATCCGAAGTTATCATGGATTTTATCAATCTGAAAAGAAAAAAAAAAAAAATATATATATATATATATATATATATATGTAGAGATTTTCCTTGATTCTTGTGGTTTATCTATTTTCTTTATGTTAAGAAAACATCTTAAGAAAACCTATCAGAAAAAGGTAAATCTTGTTATATAATATTTTTTGTATTTTGAAACGGAACGCTTAGTTTATTTCGAAAATATAGTATACTTGTCATGAAATAATCAGTTTAATCAAGAAACGTGTTTTTTAAACAAAAAATATATTTAATTACGAGTTTTGTTCAGTCGGTTATTTTCTTTGCAGATTCCTTTTGCAGAAAAATATTATGGACTTTTTGTCTATCGATTATGCATAAGTTCAAGTTTCTTTAGAAAACTTAATGAGTGATATTTTCTTTTAGATGTTGTATCATATATAGTGAAAAAGAAACAAAACAAAAAGGTTGAAAGCATTACTTCTTTGTTCACAAAAAAAAAAAAAGCAAAACAAAATATGACAATGGAGAGATATTACTTAACAAAATACATAAAGGTGGTCCATTTTGGTTGGTTGGTGAAAATATGCAGTTGAAAAATAGAGAAGAGTAAAGCCATCGATCAATTGATCCGACGACAGATAGTGATTCCATCACCAACAGGGAGCATGCAGATCTCGATCCTAGGGTCAGCAGCAAGAGCCTTGTTAAGCTCAAGAACAAAGTCTCGGTAGTAACGAACGTACTTCCTCATCGGCGCATCAGGAGGGGCCACAACGGAGCCGTTCCAAAGAGTGTTGTCGTAGCCGATCACTCCTCCAACTTTCACAAGATCGATCAAACGTTTGTGGTAGTTGATATAGTTGTCTTTGTCAGCATCCACGAATATAAAGTCATACGTTCCATGCTTCTTCTCCTGCACCGTACCACACACGATTAGTTACACTCCCTTGTACAATAAATTATTTTCTTACGTTACCAGAAGAAGAATGCTTACGTCAGCAACGAGTTCATCGAGAACAGGAAGAGCAGGGCCTTCCCTGAAGTCGATCTTGTGAGCAACGCCAGCTTTCTCGATGATCGGTAAACCCAACTCGTAGTTCTCTCTGTTAACGTCCATTGCCAGAATCTGAAGATAAATATCTGACTTTTTTAACTCCATTTTCACATATAAATCATATATTATAAAATATTAAAAACAGAGGACGAACACAAAAAAACAGAGGAAGAAGATGATTTACTTTGCCGTCTTCAGGGAGAGCAAGAGCGGTGGCGAGGAGAGAGTAGCCAGTGTAAACGCCGATCTCCATAGTGTTCTTGGCGTTAACGAGCTTGATGAGCATGTTGAGAAACTGTCCTTCATCTGCAGATGTTGTCATTATGTTCCAAGGGTGTTTTGCTGTGACTTCCCTGAGTTCTTTCATCGATTCTGGTTCTCTTGGATACACACTTGTCTCCAGAATATACTGCATGTTGTTTATTAACATTAAGATTAGATTATTGAACGGAAGCAAACCACAGAGCTTTGAAAATGAAACCGGACCTGGTAGAGTTCGTCGCTCTGCAAGAGACTCTTGTGACCGACTTCTTGGTGACGGAGATTCTGAGATTGTTTGTCCTCTCCATTGGTAGTAGATGTCTTCGTTGTCTCCGCCGTTGTCGTCGCCATCTCTCTCTCTCTGTATATGTTAAAAGTGTTTTTGGGTGATTCATACAGATGGCATTATTGGTGGTATATATAAAGGAAAGAGAAAACAGACCGGTTTGAACCGGGTTAGTTATATCCGGTAGAACCTGGTCCGGGGTTGGTGAAACTCTCCTTCTTAACACGCAACTGGTCAGTCGCCTGTCTTAAAATGGGTCCCGTCCACTCTGGGGTTTCAGACGCACTTGGGGGCGATAACGTCTCGGTGGCAACTCAGTGAAGTTGTTTCAAAAAAATTTAAATAATATTCATGTGGTATGGTCTGTGACAAGTGAATACGTTTTTTTTTTCGGTTTCATGCCTGCTGCTAGATACTACTCGTAATATGTATTTATTATATCTTGATTCCATTCTAAATTTACACGATGATTGTTTCAAAGGCGTGATTGAGAGTTTCATGCTGGTTGTAGCCATGTAGATGAGGTGCATTTTAAACAAATTAAAAGTAGACATAAATAATTTTAAAAGAAATAAGAAAATGAGGAGACTTGGGAAGTAGCGAAGAAGACCAATTTGAACGGAGTAAAGAGACATTCTTGGTGGATCCAACAACTCTGATAGGTCTTTGTGGTAGGTGAACCTCTTCTTGGTGGAGGAGTTCTATGACTAATCATACTTCCTTTTAGTTTTTAAGAGAATACTTTGAACACTACAAAAAAAAAACATTCGAATTAGTACAAGGAACACCACTTTCCGTATTGACATCATTGGGTTTTGTTTAAATTTACTGATTTCTCGTTTTTTCACCCTTTGTCAGAACGTGAAACACAACAAATAAATTTTCACCGTGAGAATGTTCACTTAAGTAAGAACAGTTCTATTGAGTTGAGCAAAATTCCTTAGTTACGCATCATGGTCTATCAAACTCCACAGCCCATGCTATCAAGATCACTGTGGTGTTTTTTTTTTTTTTGTTGCAACCAAGCTAAGGGGCTAATATAAGGCAGGAGCCTTTATTCGAGGAGGACACTTTCGAAATATCTTGGCAATTTAACTCTGAAAATACAACTAATCATTTCAATAATCATCTTTGTATACCTCTTAAAAAATGCACTTATTTTTGTGTACTCCGTCATAGTAGTTGTGGCCAGTTGTATAAATAATTAATTACTAACGAATCTTGTTTCTCAGGAACAAAAAAAAATGGTAAGGTACACGCCCGGTGGGACTCGAACCCACAATCGTCTGATTAGAAGTCAGACGCCTTATCCATTGGGCCACGGGCGCCTTGATGATAGTAGCGTTCCGAAATAATTTCTCAACACGATGATGAGATATTCGAGAAGTGTAAGAGTTAATTAGATAAGACGCGCTCACACTCCCTCTCCGTCTAGCTGCAGTTAGCAAACCGTCATCGTGGTCTTTCGATGATAGCTTCGCTGAGTCCATCTTTAACAGAGCCAAGGCTCATCTCTTCGATGGGTTCTGTCTCAGCGACTGTTGCCCCGAGTTTGTATTCAATCTCTTTGATTCATTCACCAAGGAAGTCCCGAAACTTAAGACTCAGAGCTTCTTCGACGTCATTAAGTATGGAAACAGCGAAAGACATCATCGACGTTTCCGTGACGCCAATTTCCAAAAAGGTTTCTCTTTTACACCTTCTAAGAATCGAAAGTTTCCAGCTTTATTTATGTAGAGAAAAAAATTGGTGTAGGTGCTTGTCCCGATTGGATATGGTACGGAGGAGATAGAAGCTGTTGTGTTAGTTGATGTTCTACGGCGAGCTGGTGCTGAGGTCACTCTTGCCTCTGTGGAGCAGAAGCTGGAAGTTGAAGGCTCTTCAGGGACCAAGTTGCTTGCTGATGTCTTAATCTCCAAATGTTCTGAACAAGTTTATGATCTTGTGGCTTTGCCTGTAAGTCATTAGACATTACATATCTTCAACTGCTGTTCTGCTTTTGGCTGATTTTTTCAAATTGTGAAGGGAGGGATGCCTGGTGCTGTGAGGTTAAGAGACTGTGGAACTCTGGAGAAAATCATGAAGAGACAAGCTGAAGAGAAGCGGTTATACGGAGCTATATCCATGGCTCCGGCTATCACTCTTCTTCCATGGGGACTCTTGACAAGAAAGAAGGTAAGGAATGGACTGTATTATCACATGGTGATTTAAACTAATCATTTTGATTTCATTTTCTAAACTTGGTGTGAGTTCATTGTGCAAGACAACAGGACATCCTGCTTTTTTCGGGAAGCTGCCTACATTCTGGGCTGTTAAGACAAACATTCAGATCTCAGGGGAGCTTACCACTAGCCGTGGACCGGGGACTTCTTTTCACTTTGCTCTTTCCTTGGCTAAGCAGCTCTTTGGAGAAACTACAGCCAAATCGCTTGAAGAGCTTCTGGTCTTTTTCCTTATTTCACTTGTATTAACCATTCTTTTCTTTATCCATCTTGATATGTAACAGTCTTCTTTTTCCGATCATTTCTCCAGCTTCTACGCGATGGTTTCCAGAATCCTAAGACGGAAGAGTTTAATCGCATTGACTGGTCTCTGAACCACACACCTCGTGTAAGTTAGCATGTAGCTATAACCAATGCATTTCCATGTAATTTCATGAGATGAGGATATGATGATAACTGTGTTTTTTTTTGTTGTTATAGTTTCTGTATCTGTAGAGTTCTGTTTTAGCTGATAATCTAATGATGTTAACTAAATTCAGGTTCTTATCCCGGTTGCTAATGGATCTGAAGAGGTTGAAGTGGTCATAATTGCAGATGTTCTCAGAAGAGCCAAAGTAGATGTCAGTGTTGCATCGGTTGAAAGATCTTTGCGGATAACGGCATCCCAAGGCACCAAAGTTGTCACGGACAAATTGATTGGTGAAGCTGCTGAGTCATCATATGATCTAATTCTTCTTCCGGTAAGACGTCAAGATCATTAGAAGCTATACTGATGTTTATTACATGGTGAGGAACTTTGATGTTTATCTATCTGATGGAATTATTTAGGGAGGCCATGCTGGCTCAGAACGTCTACAGAAGTCCAAAGTTCTCAAGAAGCTACTCAAAGAACAACAAGAAGCTGGGAGAATATATGGAGCTGCTAACTCTTCGTCTACTGTCCTCCATAAACACGGTTTACTCAAGGTAAATTGAAGAAACTTTTGTTTTGTTTGTTTGTTTGTTTTTTCGTTTTGTCTTAGATATGAGCAAACACTGTGAATGATTTTGAATCTTATTGCAGGAGAAGAGAACAGCTGTGTACGTTTCAGACACAGAAGGGCCTGCGAGTGACCAAATGATAGAAGGAGCAGAAGTTGTTATAGATGGAAACGTGATTACAAGTTTGGGGCTCGCAACTGTTACTGATTTCTCTCTAGCTATAGTTAGTAAGCTGTTTGGACATGGTAGAGCAAGAAGTGTTTCAGAAGGGCTTGTGCATGAGTATAGAGGGAATTTGAAGGCATCTTGATCAAGATACACAGTTAGAAGATGTCTCCACTACTGATCTTAAACGGATCTGGGGTGTATCTACAAGAAAATTTTGCCATTTAAAGTTAGTTTTGTATTACCAGTTTGAGATTACAACATGATTGATTCTAAACTTTGATGTTTCCATCAATCTATTCACTCTCTCTTATAAGTTGTTGATTCGGTCCCAAATAATTATTAGTCGAAACAAGAGGTCCACCACACAGGTAATATATGCTACAAGACAAATCCAATCTTGTCAAGTTCACAAAGATGTTTCAAGACATCGACACGTCCTATAAAGCAACATCAAGATCCATTACATCAGGAAGATAAAACCAAAAGATGCTTCAAGAGAACAGAAGAAGAAAAAAGAGTGTTGATCTAGTCAAATCGTCCACACTTCATTACCTACAATCACCCCCACAGAAAACACCTGCCTAAGTTACATACAAAGCTAGCTCCTACTTTCTGTGTTGTTTCTATAACTTGTTCTCTTTGTTGAGCTCTTTAGGCGCCTTCATAAATAAGCTCTCTACCAAGGACCCGTCAATGTCCTTCGCAAGCATTGCCTTTTGCATCCCCATGGCTGACGCATTGGCTCCAGAAGCTGCAACCAAAAAAAAAATGAGACAATTTCTATTTAATATAAAAAACTTGTGGGACTAATCTTGCAAAAGATATTGGTACTGTACTTAATGTTGAGATGTGATGTTATACTTCACTTCACTGTGTTGGTTACAGTATTGGACTAAAAGCTTAGACTTAAGAATACAAGAGACAGTACCTGTTTTTTCTGCTTTTCCATGATTTCAACCTGCATGAAAGATTTGGTTTTATGGTCAGAAAAGAACATATATCACAATTGAAAAACATGGAGACAGGAAGAAGCAAGACATACTTGTTTCCTCAGCAACTCTTCATTCTGCTCTTTCAGTTGTGCAACTTCTGCCTCCAACTCCAACGTATAAGCCTGTGAAGGCAGCGTAATGAAAAAAAAAAGTTAATAACTATACTTATGAGGTTTCTTCAGTCTCCAAGATTTAAATTGGACACTCACTTGCTTACGAGCGCGGGATCTTGCAGCCGATTCCCTATTCTTGATCATCCTTTTCTGCCTCCTCTCAATCACTTTCTCCAAGACCGCGCCTGTTTTTCTTACTCGACCAAACATGTACGGAACAGGTGACAAAGATGCATCCATGGTGCTCTTTGGAGTCAGATCAGGTGACATCTGGCTTCCAGGAGATACTGCTGCAACCGTAACACCTGTTTTATAATCAACAGCTTGGAGAAGGTTGTTGTTCATAGGCCGTTCCCTAACTCCAAGAATTGGAGGCTTCACTTCCTGAAGGCAAAAAAACAAACCATGGTCAAATAAACTAAAACATAATGTCAGATACACGACCAGCTTAACTCTCAAACATGAAAACTATATCTAATATGTATCTGTCTGGTTCTTAGTCACCTGTGTTGGAGGTTGAGAACGATTAACCAAATCAACAGTGTTAGAAAACGCAATAGTGGTCTGTTTAGGAAAAGCTACATCCTGCTTCTGAATCAGTTGTTGGGGCTGATGCACCTTCTGTGGCTGCTGCATCTGCAACGGCTGAGTTTGAGTTGTCAGCAGATCCGGTCTCACCATACCTCCATGAGGCTGGCTAGGACCAAACCCATTACGAGCTGAACCCAGCCCCGCATCACTTCCAAATCCAAAGAACCCACCATTGAAGCTATCCACTCTCACCACAGGTTGAGGCTCCTCCCTAACCACACCAGCTCTGACCAAAAACTCCTCCAGAGTCATCTCTCCCAACGTTTGTTGCCTCTGCGGAACTCCACTTCCTCCTCCGACATTACCAACGCCACTCCCAGTGTCATCCTCCTTCATCAGCTCCTTCCAGACATCATCAACTCTTTTCTGACTAATGGTACGAGGCAACGTAAGTGACCCTTGTCTCTGCAAACCCCCACCAGTAAAAAAACCACCACCACCACCAATCTCTCCACCCACACCAACAGACAAATCTCCATTGCTGTTACCGCTGTTCAAAACAGTGTTGTTGAAACTGGTGTTGTTGTTAGCCATCATAGAGTGGCTTTCCTCAGCTGTCCAAATGTTCTTCAAGAGCTCGTCCATGTTCATGGACCCAAAGTCCTTCCCAATCCCACCACCCCATGAGTTCTGAAACTCATCAAAGGTTAACGAGAAAACAGAGTTCTGTCTGGTCAGAGGAAGACCAGTTCCAAAAGCTGGCTGCTTTGCGTCGTCAACGAAGTTAAATCGAGAACCCATCTCTTACTTTCCTCTAAAAAATCAAGCTTTGGATCCAAAAACTCCCTTCAAGTAAAACAAACAAATAAAAATCAGATCTTTAATCAAATTCGAAACAGAGCAAAGAGTGAAAACAGAGGAGAATCTCAAGTAATTCTCCAAAACAACCAATCATAAGCTTATATTCGGCGGGAAAATTCATGATTCTGATCCAATCAACGAATCTGAAACAAGAAACCAATCAGTGAAAGTTTTTTTATTTTCCTCACCTTCAAATTTTTTTTTTTTAATTTCGGTATTTCCTTTTTGAGAAAGAAAAAAAGATCTGAGAAATATAGAGAGGGAGGGAGCGACATGTGTCCAAGGCGTGACACTCGTCGTGATATAAAGGGGGGTCTCGACTGTTTGGACTCGGGGATTATTTTATTCTCGATAAGGTATTAAAACACTTTGACGTCAGATCGTGCGTGAGCGAAAGTTATTGGACAACGTGTCCCAATCAGAAACGCTGCTTTTCTTCTAAAAATCGTTATCATACGTTTCCGATTCCAACGAATAATAATTCGCAAAGTGTAAGGACGCTGGCCGTTAGATTTTCTAATCGCCGTCGTCGGCCACGAGATGAATTTTGTTTAAAAAAAAAATAATACAAAACGAATATTGTAATTTGCCGGATGATTTATTGGGTAGACGGACATTATGCAAAATCAGGTCTTTCTCGGCTAATATATATGATAATCGTTTGCTGATACTAAACTTCTAAATATAGTCATTGGCTTGATATTACATATATATTAAGAGAACCTTTAGTTTTATTATCCAATGGTATGAATGGAATTCTTTTTTTTTTGTGAAAGATCAATGGAAATTTGAAAAGAGAGAAAAACGTAGCAACAACAAAAATACAAAGTTATTCCATGTTAGGGATCGCATTATTTTTGCCAAATCAACCGTGGAGTGATCTTAACATCATGATTCACTACTAGTAAACTACAAAGATGCGTACACAAAGTTATAAACTATAATAGTATAATACTAACAAACAGAGAAAAATAGAGAATGTTATAAAATTAAAAAATGAATAAATTGTTATACAATTCAGTGTTTTTGTATACAAAAGTGGAGGAGGGAACGGGTGATCAGTTCCGGAATCTTTATCACGTTTGCTGCACCTACAAGGGATGGACATTTGCCACGTGGCGCACTCAACGCCCTCGTAGAGTATTAAAATGGAGCAACAAAACATTATAATATATCAGTATTGGTGTCCCATTACTCACATAACCCTTTGTGTTGATCTTCACATGTGATGTGATCTTCTCTTTAATTTATTTTATCTTTTTCGTTACCTTTTGTTTATTAATGTTTCTTCATTGTTATGGACTGCTCTTATCCTTGACTCGGTACACAATAGAAGTGACCCTTCGTGTCACCAATCTTTAATTTATATTTCCAATCAAATTTTTATAGTTTTCTTAAAGAATCTACTGGATTAGGAAAGTCTACTCTGCATTTTTAACTCTAAAATGGAACCGTGAGCTTATAGAATTCACATGGACTCGACTCTACTAGTCTTTTGGAGACATGTTCTTTCCTTTATTAGATTCAATTAATCAAAGTTACTTCTTTAGGGTCGTGATGAGATAACTACACATATTTTCTAAACCTTCTTTTACGTTTTTGGAATACAAAAACGAATAAATATAGAACAAAACGAATAAACCAACAGACGAAAACAATATAAAAAGAATCAAAGTCATGACCCTTATATGTTTTCTTATTGTGTTGTTTGTGTCCAAAACCTAAAGTTGCTAAGAGTAGTTGAACTCTCGGAAAGAGGTCTACCGGTTGGAGATCCCTTGATTGGAAAAGTGAATCGTTGTTGGGAGAAATCTTTGAGGCATAGCCAAATAAACTATTGCATTTTCCTTGTAAATGCATATGCATGTGAAGTGAATGGCTCGAACAATGTGAGCTTGAAGGTTTTGCACTCTTACACGCAATCCAATCATGTGGACCATATATCTTCTGGAAGAAGATTGTAGTCACTATTGACCAACGAACGTTGGGCTGTATGCTCGATAATAGATAATTTAACTAAAGTATGCTTCAAGTGTGTAGCTATGTGTTATCTCTCTTAATGATCTGCTCAATGTTTAGTCCTAAGCGGTGGGCCTTATAGGCTCTTTATCGTAGATGAGTTATTTTTATTTATCTATATATGAATTGTCTACAAGACATCGGCTGTGTACTCTGAATGCTAAACAATCTCATTGATTTGTATGCTAAACCTAAACCTGGTGGACCTTAAGGGTTGCCAAGGTTTTGATAGAATGATTGTGAGTGGATTCGGTCGGATATGTACATATGGGCTCTTAGATTTAGGCCCATATCTCAACATTGAATAAGATATGTCGATTTAGCAAAACCCTAGGATCTTCTTAAGACAATACCTATTGTCACGATATTTAAACATAGTTATAAGACTCAGATGATAGGAAAATAATAATCCCAATTATTCTACGTACCTGTCACATATTACATAGTAATCCCACCCCGAACACATCATGAATAGATTAGATACAGGTTTACAAAATTACATATGTTCAGATCAAGTGTATGGCTTAATAAAATAATGTTGTATCAACAGTTGTACTAGCAAAGTGGTATGCATCATATAATGCAGAGTTGTAAATTAACTACATTAGAAAGGCTAGTTGTCAAAAAAAAGAAAAGAAAGGCTAGATATTTTTCGTGGTTTGTCAAGGTAAAAGGGCAGATATTTTTTTCTTGGAGAGGACAGAAGTAGCAGATATTTTGACCCAACAAATGCCCACGTCAGCAAGTGTGTCTTAAAATATCCATTTGCTAACCTAGTGGCTAATTTTAATTAGTTTTTTTTTAGGATTTATCCGATAAACTTCTAACTATTATACTAGAATCCAGATAACAATTAATATTTGTTTGGCGTAATCTCTTTATCCAAAATTAAAATGATATTTAATGAATATCTAGTTAGCTATTTGAAATTAACAAAAACTCTGTGGTGCATTTAAAAAGAGCTAGGGCCCCATGAAGATACATGATGTTCTTAAGATGGATAATGACGTTAACTTTATGTTATATAATTCTAAAGTTTATCCAAAGATCTGACCAAATCTGATTTAATTTAATTAATCCTAAAAGCAAACATATAAAATAAGGAAAGAAATCTGAATGTAAATAGAAAATCGAAATCCTGACCAATTAAATTGGGAGGAGAGCATCAATTATCTGAAAGCTGACAAATAAAGCTAAATTTAAGAGAAAACTCATATTCCATAAACACACACACACAAAACCTCCTTTCAGAAAAAGAAAAAAAATATCTGGCTGATATTTGTCCGAGATATTTATATCGCTTCCGATGACGTGGCAGTACTGTGACACGTGTAAAAGCGACGCCATGTGGACCTTGCTTTGTCCTCTTTCTTTCTTTCTATCTCTCAAGAGACGTACTTTGTTTTGTTCTTTTGTGTTAGAGAGAGAGAGAGCACCGATGGAGAATCACGAGTACGAGGTGAATACTGTTTCTCTCGAGATGGATCGCGATGCGGAGTCGTCGGCGGCCGCTGAATCTCAGAGCGAGTCGTCGTCGACTCTCTCTCACTCGCTCGAGTCCGGTCTTACGGTTGAGAGCTCTCGTGGTGATGCGGATTCGAAGAAACTGGTAAACCAAACCGAATCTTTCGTTTTGTTCATCCCATGCTTTTGCTTTTGTTGACTTTGAGATGTAAAGAGATAGAGAGTTTGTGGTTTAATTGTTTGTTCTTTATCGATTTTGGAAAGTGATTTATTTTGAGATTGTTAGATATGGAAGGGAGGAAGGAAGCTTCAGATCTGATGCTAGATTAGGTTTAACACTCGTTAACCTTAAAAAAAGATCTCATTTTGATGAAATGATGCTGATGTTAAGATCTTAAACTAATCAAAAAGTCATTATCTTTTAAATGGATTTGAATCTTCTTCTGAGTAATTAGAGTTAGTGTTCAGTGGTTGCAGTTATTTTTGCCTTGTCTAAGGCTTATCAATCTGTATGAGAACACACCTGATTGTTGATTGTGTTGCGATGGTTTGGTTTTGTTGACCATCTTGCGTTCTTATTAATACTTTTTTTTTGTCAAAACTGTTTCTGCAGGATGAATGTGGTGGCTGGACGAATGAGAAACACAACTTGTATCTTGATTCTTTGGAGAGCTCATTTGTTAAGCAGTTGTATTCCTTGCTTGGGAGAGGAGGGACGCAGACACTGAGTAGAACTCGTGGAGTGCAGTCTAACTCTCACAAATTGACCGAGCAGGTTCGTTTTTTTTAAAAAAACTGTTTCTTCAGTTGTTTTTGTAGTCCTATAGTGAAAATTTAAGACATTCCCTTTTTGTAGTTTACGGTACTACAAAATGGTTACCGGCAGAAGGCTTGCTTTGGAAATAAACGAGCTCATTTAGAGATGTCATCCGAGCACACGATGGGAACTGCTGTCCAAGGAAACATATTGTGCAACAAAGAAATCAAAAGTTCTAGTGATAAGGCTTTTACTAGAACAAATGCTTTGGTGCATGAGAATCTAGCTCAAAACACCGCAGGTAACATTTTGCTTACCCTAGTTTAATCGAACTCTTCATGGGAGTTGCATGTTTGGCTTCTTCCCTTTTTGTCTTCTCTTCTGGTTTTTGCTACCCAATTATTATATGCTCACACTCTAAATTATATCTAAGAACTAGGCTGATTCATTTGAGTAGATCAATACTCATTGGCTTTAGAAGGCTTTTGATGCAGAAACATAGAATTGATATGACCCGGGGGTGATCAAAGAAATGATTGTTTCTACGAAGACATGTATGAGATCTGGTCTGATATCTATTCACCCACCGACCCACATATGAATGTGTTTTGTTTAGAACTTGTGTTTTTACCTGCCTGATAATATCAGTCTAAATTCTAAACTCTGGCCTCGTTTGTTTTTTGAAACTCCAGAGGCGTCAGGGCAGAATTTCAGAGAAGAAGAGGTAGAAGAGAAGGGATGTAACTCAGAGGTGTCCAGGAAACGCAGAAGAGGAGCTAATTTTGATGATAGTTCATTGAATGATCAGGTAAATAATAGGAAAAAGAACACATAGAAAACAACTTCATGTGTGTTATGCTAAAGAGGCTGGCTGCATATTCTCAGGTTGTGCCGTAATGATGGTGAAGCCCCAGAGAAAGTGAAACAATGATATAAAGCAATAGGAATTGAAGTGTAGATTAATTACTATGAATAGAGAAAAAATAGGAAGCGTGTGAGTGGAGAATGAACGTTGAGGTTTTGTATGTTGTATAGTATGAGGCTAAAGACAGCCTTGTCGAATGGGAATGAAATTTAGTATTTTGATATATTAGTAGCATTATCGTCATTTCTTCTATAACTTTTCAATCTTTATTCTTTCTATTATTTCTTCTTTTTGTCTTTCATTTTCTAGAACAATGCCTTTGTCATGAATTTATAAATTCTTTAAATAGTAGTATTCTTTAGATAAATTTTCATGAAGAACATGTATGAAAACACAACCAATTGCTAAAAGTGACGATTATGTTTTTAACGGTGAAATAATATACACGAGCTAATAAATGCAATTTTGAATCTGAATGGCGTTTCATGCAAGCAGTTAGGTGTATATGTTCACGAATGGGGAAACCCTGATTTTTAAACTGTTCAGTGAGAATTCATGAGCACTTATGCATCATCTAGGTTGGTACTAGAGACCGTCAGATGGGAAGACAAGGACGATGTAGCCGAACAATGATAAGTACATATCATTCTAGGGATATTAAGTCTTTCGAGGACCTTGTGAAGCTTCACCATTATCGGTTTCTTGGTTCCTGGATCTGCAGAGTGATCACAGTGCTATAGCACCTAATAATCATGATGGTCCCTTGGGGGGTATTTCTTGCTGCGCACGAAAAGTAGCGAGAGACAAAAACAAGGGTTTGCGTTGTTAGCGTGATGTTCGCTAATGAATCACCCATCACTCATTTTGTGTCTTATAATAGTTACCGGTTTCTGCTTAGCTCTGTTTTGCTTGTTTTCCTTTCTCTAACCACAACTATATTTCTTACTAAATATGTCCTCCGTATTTTAAGCAAAGTCCTCAAAAACAAAAGAATGTCTCCTAAATATAGACATGTCAAGGGGAACCGTTGGTCATTTGCAAGGCTGGCTTATTAATAATACACATTTGCAACCTCCTCGAACCCTCTCAGGTCCTTCTATAAGCAGCCTTGGACCTTGAGGTTTCTGTTTTAGCCATGGCTAAACCTCCGTCCTTTGGCTGCTTCTTCTTCCTTTTATTATTCTTCTTTTTATCCTCCTCCTTCGTCGCATATGCCATATCCGACACAGAAGCTGCCTTCCTCGTGCGTCGACAGCTCTTGACGTTACCAGAAAACGGAGACAGCGAGCTTCCTGATGATATCGAATACGAGGTTGATCTCAAGGCTACATTTGCGAACACAAGGCTTAAAAAAGCTTACATAGCTCTTCAGGCTTGGAAAAAAGCCATCTATTCGGACCCCTTTAACACCACAGCGAACTGGCATGGCCCTCACGTGTGCGGCTACACCGGTGTGGTCTGTGCACCGGCTCTTGATGACCCCAACGTCACGGTTGTAGCTGGTGTTGACCTCAACGGTGCGGATATCGCAGGGCATTTGCCTGTCGAGCTCGGTTTGATGACGGATGTTGCTATGTTCCATCTGAATTCGAACCGGTTCTGCGGTATCATCCCTAAGAGCTTTGAGAAGATGAAGCTGATGCATGAGTTTGATGTAAGCAGCAACTGTTTCGTTGGACCGTTCCCCAACGTCATCCTCTCTTGGCCTGATGCTAAATACTTCGACCTTAGGTTTAACGATTTTGAAGGTCAAGTCCCTCCTGAGCTTTTCAAGAAAGAGCTAGACGCTATTTTCTTGAACAACAATAGATTCACTTCGGTGATTCCTGAAACGCTAGGAGAATCCACGGCCTCTGTTGTGACTTTTGCTAATAACAAATTCACCGGATGTATCCCTAAAAGTGTCGGAAACATGAAGAATCTGAACGAGATTGTCTTTATGGACAATGGTTTGGGCGGTTGTTTCCCGTCTGAGATTGGAAAGTTATCCAATGTGACTGTTTTCGATGCGAGTAAGAACTCGTTCATAGGTCGTCTCCCTACTAGCTTTGCCGGGTTGACGGGTGTGGAGGAGCTTGATATCTCCGGGAACAAACTAACTGGATTAGTAGGGGATGAGATTTGCAAGTTGCCTAATTTGGTGAACTTTACTTACTCCTACAATTACTTCAACGGACAAGGTGGTTCGTGTGTTCCTCCAGGTGGTGGTCGGAAAGAGATTGTATTGGATGATACACGTAATTGTCTGACAGATAGACCTGACCAACGGTCCGCTCAGGAATGTGCGGTGGTGATTAACTGTCCTGTTGATTGTAGCAAGGACAAGTGCGCTGGTGGTGGATCCTCTACTCCATCAAGACCATCGCCGGTTCACAAGCCATCGCCGGTTCACGAGCCATCACCGGTTCCAACTCCGGTTGTCGACAAACCGTCCCCGGTTCCAACTCTACCGGTTCACAAGCCACAACCACCCAAAGAGTCACCACAACAGGATGATCCTTACGATCAGTCTCCGGTGAACAAACGACGCAGTCCACCTCCTCCTCTCCAATCCCCACCTCCGGTGGTTTCCTCTCCTCCACCAGCTCCGGTAAACTCTCCTCCACCACTTCCTCCTCTTCCTTCACCACCACCACCACAAGTCCACTCTCCACCGCCACCAGTTCACTCTCCTCCACCGCCTGTCCACTCTCCTCCACCACCGGTGCACTCTCCACCACCACCAGTCTATTCCCCACCGCCCCCGCCTGTCTACTCTCCACCACCACCCGTATATTCCCCACCGCCACCAGTCCATTCGCCACCGCCACCACCTCCGGTTCACTCACCGCCACCGCCTGTTCACTCACCACCCCCACCTGTCCATTCACCACCACCACCTGTCCACTCACCGCCGCCGCCTGTTCACTCCCCACCGCCACCAGTGTTTTCTCCTCCACCTCATCCGCCTAAATCCAGTTCACCACCACCAACACCGGTTCAACCGTCACCATCGCCAGCGGTCATTCTTCCACCTCCGTCCCAATCTCCACCAGTAGTCTACTCTCCTCCGCCAACGATCAACTCCCCACCAGCTCCGGTGGAAAAGAAACAGACGCCGGCACCACAAGCACCAGCTCCAGTGGAAGAGAAACAGACGCCGGCACCACAAGCACCAGCTCCGGTTGAAAAGGAACAGGCGCCTCCGGCACAAGCACCAGCTCCGGTAGAAGAGAAAGAGACGCCAACAGCACAAGCACCAGCTCCGGTGGAGAAGAAAGAGACGCCATCACCACAAGCACCGGCTCCTCCAAGTGATGAATTCATCATGCCACCTTTCATCGGTCACCAATACGCATCGCCACCACCTCCAATGTTCGAGGGCTACTAATTTCGAATCAAAGAGAGAAGAATCAACTGTATCGTGTAGGACTAACATTGTAATACAAAAGAAGATAAAATTTGAGGAGGAAGAAGAAGAAGATAATTGAAGGGTAAATTATGTATGATTATGGACAAACTTGTTATCAGATGTTTAAATTTGTAACAGTTACAACTTCTGATGGTCGATAAAAGACTAAGCTAAAAGAGTTGTTTTGACTCGTATGTTCCAACTAATTATTTGATCTATGCATATAATTGTTTAACTCAATCATCTAAATTTGAACATAGCTAGCAAAAACTATAGTGCATGAATAATTACATTAACTCCTTTTTAATCTTTTTCTCACTCACAAATCACAGTTGCAGAAACTTTGAAAAAGGTAATACTATCTGATTCGAAAGAGAGTATAGTTTTTCAAAAATGCCTTAGCGGTTGACTAAACATGATTCAACAGCTTGTATAGAACACGTTGGTCCTTATAGTCTTTATTCTTTTTTTCAGCGTGTAACTACTTTCATTGCATTTCTGATTGATTTGATTTTCACGGTTGCCTGCATGATGCATGCATCATCTTATTTCAGTCTTTTAAGTAAAAGTTGAAATGTTGGTATTACTTGGAATAAACCCCAGCACACTGGTTTTCTGTTTTTAATCTTGCTTTGAGATAGCTAGAGTAAGTGTATACATGTTAACCTTGAACACTGTAACGTTTCCCAAATAGTACAGTGAGCTGACCAAAAATCATAATATAATGATGTTATTTTTCCATTCCCAACTTCAGTTATATGAAAACATTTGGCTAAAACCCCTGAATTTGAGAAATTTGTTCCACATTCAGGATCCACCTTGAAATTTCTCACTTACTAACAAAAAGAATGAGCTGTGAATTATCATCGTATTCTACAAACCAATCCTAAAAGTTATATCAGCACAGCAATGATAAGTCGATTCTTTCTCCAATTGATTCAGTTCACCAGATGTGAACTTCCTAAAAGACCTTGATAATAATCAACAAAAAAAGAAGCATGTAATAAATTACTTTACTAAAAAGGAAAAAAATAGTACATGTACTTGTTATCATAATAAAAAAAAAGACCATGGATAATAGCGTTTCTTTTCTTCATGTCAAACTGTATTCACCCCATATCTCGTCCATGTTCAGTATCATGAATTTATTGTCGCAAGAACCCTACTTTTTGTGGAATTATATATATACATCATTATTTATCCTTAATTATATTATAAGAACAAATTATTACATAATAAAATATATTTCTAGGACTACAGACTTAAACAGCTGTGTTTAGAAATAGGTACACTCTGTCTTTTAATACAACAACTTAATGTGGCTTCATGAATCATGACCATGTCTTAATTTCAACAATTATTCTCAGAAAATATGAACATATTTTTCTAATTGATAACGACAGAAGAGTTTCTATTATTATGATCAGCCAACCGATTCATTAATGTGATTTGTTTGTGTTGCGTGACTTGCAATTGCATGCGTCTTATTATATAAGCCCATATATGTTTTGTTAAAAATAATATTACTAAATACTTTCTGTCAATATATTTATACACATGTATTAAGCATAAGCACGATTTTGTAATGTTGACTTTGTTTTTGGCAATTTTTTAAAATTGTACACACTACACAGACTCATTGGTTTGTGTTGACATGAAGTTTGTCTACGCAGTAAGTTATTAATCACAACTACTGATGCCTTGACCGAAAAAAAAAAACAGTAGAACTCTACTAATGTAAAAGTTTTCTTTTAAGATCACGAGTTCGACATTTAGCGGTGAAAAGATGAATGAACCCACGGGCCACAACCGTCATCAGCCGTGACAACCTTTGACCTCATACCACACAATCACATGATGTATTCTTTCTTTTTGGTTTGTTGTGAATCTTGTGATACACCTCACCGCATGGTTCAAATCTTTGAACCTCGAGCACATTTTTATTTAACGTTGTATCAGTAAAGCTATGCAAATCTCAAGAGATTTTTTAGTTAAAACCATAATCTCAAAATATAAGCTCTGTGAAAGTCTCTTTTTTTGGTAATCATACCGTGCAAATCTAAACACTCCGCTGTAACGTTTAAATTTTTGCAATATATTTATCAATAAAAATACAAATGTTTTAGCTATATCAGTAGTTTAAAGAATTTATACGAGGTTTTACTTAATATATGTTTAATGGCATACTTCTATGCAAAAAGAAAAAAAAAACATATTTTTCATGGTGAAAATGATAACTGATCGTCGATAAAAAGAAACTATTGATAAATGAAATTCTTTTTATGACAATGGAAGAAGTAAAGGGAAAGACATAAGAAATAATTTTTTTTTTTTTTTAAATGTTGAGCTTCGAATGAGATATAATATTTTTGTGTGAAAAAGCTAAGAGAAAACCCCCCTTAACAATTCAATTGTGCTAATTCTTAGTTACTCATGGGGGAGATATACATTCAACGATATATCGAGCCACCACCAGATTTTTATATTAAGATTTTTTGCCTCAACTATATGAAAGAGTCCACGCTCCAAGCCAGATCCGAAGCCATCTCAGAAGACTAAACAAAATATGATATAACAGTAAAATGATTAACTTGTCGTGAAGTACTTAAATATCATTATGAAGACATTAGGGGCTGTTTCCGCTGCACGTCTTCTTCTGCAACCATTTTTTTGTTGTTGTTGTTAATTTGCGCACTTGATTATTATACTCGTATTGTAAAGATGATCTGAATAAATGGGGACCATGAAGAAGAAAACCTTGAGAGAAGTGCAAATCTTATTGAACAAAAAAATAATATTACAAGAATCAACAAAAACTACATTGAAGAGTCCACCAAGAGAACGAAGGTAAATGATTTCATGAAAAGTACAAAAATTTAAATTTTCAAGGGAGAAATCCAAAGATGAATTGAGAAGGGTAAGAGGGGGAAATGCCCTGGCGGAGGAGAGTTGGAGGAGGCAGAGGAGTACGGTGGTTGAGGTGTTGCCGCCAGGCAGTCTTGACGGTTTCAGCCACCACTACGACAAACTCCACACCTATCCTCATGAGCTCTATACACATCTCTATCCTTTTTATCACCATGATTCTTTTTTTTTCTCTCTAGTGAGTATTGTTTTCTTCAACTCTCCCTCACTTCATCTTCTTTGTATTTATATCAGCAAACTTCAGATGCATCCTCACTCCAAAAATGCCAAAAGCGTTTATAATTAATTGTTTCTCTTGATAGAGACTTTAAAAAAAAAAAGAAAAAAGAAAAAGCGTTTACCGCAAGAAAATAAAAGAACTGAACAGAAGATAATAAAATATTGGATAAATGGTTATAACTGGTGTTCTTTTCTTTAAATTATTTTGTCAAACCTCTCTAAGAAATGAAGGGAATCTTTTATTCCTAATGGGAATTGTGTTTACCCCAGTAGTAATAAAAAGAAAACTGAAAAAAACAAAAGGCAAAAAAAAAAAGATCCATTGACATCCGGAACATTTAGATAGTGCATGTCAAATATTTTTCAACGTTCAGATCAGTAATGAACAATAGTAAAAGAAAGTAAGACTAGTGTAGTAGTAGCGTGATCGTGTTTAGCTTTAAATGAGCTCAAAATCATATCGTATTATTAGATCAACTTTGTATTGTCTCAGATTTGTATTGACTTGTGCAGACATTGAATATCTATCAACTTGAAATTAGATAGTCCTGGCTTTGCCAAATATTCTCTGTGTACAAATAGTTCGTCCATGTGTGTTGTGGTGAAACGAATTAAAGAAGTCCATTCACATTTAAAACAAAAATATTTATTTTCGTGGAAGTACTATATTTTAAAATTAGCAACAACTCTTTTTCACTCTTTCCAGCTCAGATATCTTCAATTTTCTATTTGTTCTTCTTAATCCGCACTATTTATTTTGGAAAATTTTCAATTTTACCACAATTTTGATATCACTTTTCAAATTTATCATTAATAAATGATTATTTTTGCAAGAGATAACACACGAAAAAAGATATAACTCACAAAGAAGTTGTTGGGGTCATTTCACCCCTTGAGGAGAAAGAATAACAAAAGAGATACTACTTCCATTTCTAAAAGATGTATGTTTTAGATTTTTCATACTTATTAAGAAAAACATAAAATTTTAGTTACCAATGTATTGATTTTCTTAATTAACTATTTTCTATAAATTTTAACCAATAAAATTTTAATAAATACAATTATATTTTTTGGAATGTACAAATTTTCATTAATAAGTGTACTGAAAATGTAAAAGATGTATCTTTTTGAAACAAAATTTTTTTTCAGAACATGGATCTTTTAGAAATAGAGGGAGTAAGATATAATAGGATTTTGAAAATGTGTGAATGGGACGAAATTTCATATAATTTTATTAGATATTACCAAAATCTAAAATATACATTAATAATTGGCTTTTCTTTTTCATTTTGATAAATAAAAGTTAGTCGGATCGTGCGTCTCTTGGACGCTCCCAAAGGACGAGCTTCTTTTCAACCCATTAGGCACGCGCTCTCTTTAAACGACCGACAGTATAGAGAGATCTGTGTGCATTTGGATTATCATACCCAATAATTGTCCTTCTATATTTTCAGTATCGTTTTAGCTTCTTTCTTTTCTGATCGTCAACTCTAAATACTGATTTTAATTCGTCAAGCATATGCGACATATCTCCCTACTATATAAATATTCGATATATCTCACTCTATGATTCAAATAAGTGAGTTGGAAAAAGATATTCAACTAAGTGTTTCAAATAATTAAAATAACCATCTACATATGTTATGGAACTTGGTATCAAACTATCAATCATTTGAAATGCGAAGCCCCTCAAAAAACGCATCTCCAACTTACTAAGTGGAAGTTAAAATCAAAATCATCTACATATGTTAGTTAAAACTCCACTTTAAGTCTTTAACTTACCAAGAGCGTAACATGATCGGGGGTTATGTCTCCATTAGCTTGTCGTTAATCGTTATCGTGTGGACACACTACACACAACAGACAATTGCTACAAAACGGCACATCGCATCTTCATCCTCATAATAGAGACCCCTCCCCCACATTGGGTAGAGTAAGGCACGCCATAAAGTAGTCCTTTTCATACAAGTTTCAATGTACAATTGATACTATTTGACTTTTATATATCAACATCCGAAACGAACAGAATAACAGTTACATGATTAAACTTTATTTACCATTGTATAAACGTGTTATATGTATATATAATAAACAAAATATGTGAATCTGATAAGGCTTGGTTTCCTATTTTTATCATGATCTAGAAAAGCATTTCTTGAATAAACGCTAAAATTTAAGGTATTAATATAGATGAGTTCAACAAAAAGAGGAAAGACTTACAAGCACCAAGTGATAGATAACATGTCACGAGAAAGAAATCTTAATATCAAGGGGGGAATGATTATGTTCAAAAAAAAAATATCAAGGGGGATTCTATTTAGATAATGTAACAATAACAAGAGGCAGTGAGACACTGTTTCACATACGTCCATACATGCTTCAATCATCTAAATAAAAATAATGTGACAGGTTTTTTTTCCTTCCTTAAATTTATAGGTTGAAGTTAGAGCTTGATTAATATTTAGCATGATTACTCTACAAGAAAAAAAAATCGTTTCCATTAACAATCCATTTGGTTTTACAATTTTTTTTTGAATTGCATGTTAAATTGAAACTCAAAAAAAAACCCTTGTTACATCAAATTGTTCCTTTTTAAACTGAATAAAAAGATCTATCTCCTTCTATTTTTCCCTATACAAAATTTAATTACTTCTATCGTGTACCAAACCAAAACGCCATCCCACCAGCGAGATCTCCTCTCCCTTTTCTCTGAATCGATTTCTCATATATTCTTGTCCAGCATTTTGATTAAAGCAATAGCTGGTGAAGAAGGCTCTCCATGTCTTCGCCTATTTCTCTCCCTCCATATATTATGAATCACTAACTGAAACATATATATATCTGATAACAAAAAGCTTCACTTTATCCTGCTTGGAGTCAGATAGTATTCTCATCATTTCATCCCAGTTTGTAGTGTACTGCTGTCTCAACACTCCTTTCATCAGTACCTCCCAAACTTGTGCTGAATAAGAACATTCAAAGAAAAAGTGTCTCCGTCGGGTCTTGACAGAAAACACAGGAAGTATCCACATTTCCATTCCAACTACTCATGCGATCCCCTGTTGTTAACCTTTCCTTAATCGCAGTCCACACCAAAAAAGAATATTTATAATTATTTCAAAAACTATTTATAAAAAGGGGAAGCTGCATGAGTAATCCCAAAAAGCATATATTAAAGGTCAATTACCGTACGAACGTCGTTCTGAATTTGATTGCTCTGCACATTTAAGCGAGTTTTGGAAAAATATGAAAACATCGTCCCAACTGCATGTCCCAGCTATTTACTCCAGATTGAGAAATGTGAAGTAGACATTCTAATCTATATACTCAATTCTAGTTTCATATCTAATTTCAGCTTAAATATTTATCTATTTTTCAATGTAAGAAACCTTAAGTTTGATATTTTATCACCCTTGTGTTTTTTCTTCTCGATGTCAAGTAAGTTAAAAGAAAAAGAAAAAAACTCTCTAAACGGTTAATATTATTAGCATATGTAATTACTGTAGACACGTACCCATATTTGATTGGTTTAAAAGCTTTAAATAGGTTCGAAATGTTGGAAAAAAAGTTTTGGAACAAATTTAAAGAAGAGAGAGGGACCACCAACAAAGGAAATAGAATAGCGACAAGTAGTATACACTGAAGAGCAAACAGTATAGTAGTGGCCCCTCCCCTTATCTGTCTGAATCAAGTTGTTTTCGTAACGTGGATGTCTGTAGATAAAATACTGATTGATATAATGAAACTTTTTTTTTTCATTTCATTTAGTTTTGTAAACACCAATATGTTTTGTAGGTATCTCTTTTGCATGTCAACGATTCAGACCATTGTGAAAAAAAGTTAGGGCCAATTACAATTATAGAAAACAACACATTGTATTCTTCTTTCTTCTTCATAGCGAGACCGCATCACATTGCGTACACTATCTCTCCGCTACTATCGATGTCAAGATCATCCAAGTCACTCTCTAGATCTTCCTCCATGTCCTCATCTATATCCAAGCTACCTGTAAGTGTCTCATCGTTGAGAACTTAAAGATAAACAAGAAAATTGAATAAGATTTTTTTTTTTTTTGTCTTGTGTTGTTTTACTTCACCTGTGAGATATTGGTTTAGACTCTGAGTGCCTGCAGGAGGAACTGTTGCTTCTGCAATGATCTGCATGATCTCTTCAATGCTCTGAGCAGGTTGATCCGACTCATCAAACTGGCTATTCATTGTGTCATCATCATTCATGAGATCTGCCGGTAGATTCTTAAGAAACCATTCATGGTTCCTTATCTCAGGAATTGATATCCTCTGCAAGAAACCAACCAATATAATAGCTAAACAAAAAAAGACACACAAAACGTAGCTTACAAGGTTCTCTATGCAAATACCTTAGCAGGATCGGCAACGAATATTCTGGAGATCAAGTGGCGACACTCAGGAGATATGTGAACATAATCAGGAATAGCGTACTGAACATTCAAGATTCTCTGAGAAAGCAACATAACATAATCTTTAGCTAGCTATTTATTGGAAGAGAACCTTTTTTTTCAACTAATAGAACCATGAAGGAAGAATGGTGTCACATGTATTGTTTTTCTGAAGTTCTTAGGCTCTTCGGGATCTTCGAAAGGATATGCTCCAACAAGCATCACATATAGAGTTACTCCACAAGACCAAACATCTGCAACCTGATGAGTCATGATGCATTTCACCAGTTCAAACCAACACAGTATCAAGACGTTTCTTTTGTGTAAGTTTGTTCCTATACTAAGAATATTTGTTAGTATAAAATTATAATATATGGTTAGTATTGGGAGGTACCTTGCCATCATATTCTTTCTTTAGCAAAACCTCAGGAGCTATATAAGCAGGGGTTCCAACTGTTGATTTTGGCTGCGAATGTAACACTGAGGACTGAAAGAACAACAAAGAAGAAAGATTGAAAATAAGAATGTAGCACAACAAAATGTTTATTCATGAAAGATATATATATTTTGTATATTTCTGACAAAGAATAGAGATACCTTGGAATATCCAAAATCACATATTTTTAGACGAGGTCCAGGGCTACCATCTAATAACGTGTTCTCGAGCTTCAAATCTCTATGACATACTTGCTATAACATAAAAAATTGAATCACATGAGAGCTACTGTTGATTTTTTTTTTAACAGAGGATCTAAAACAGAGCATTTTCTCATTTACCATAGCATGACAGTAACTAACTCCTGAAATGAGTTGCTGGAAGAAAAACCTCGCCTACACGTTAATAACCGATACGTTAGCCTTAACATGTTGAATCTTAAACTAAACAAGCCACTTAATAGCAATGAGATTTTTTTTGTCAACTTAAGATAGACAACCTCGTCTTCGCTAAAACGGCCTGCATTGCAGATACGCTCAAAGAGTTCTCCTCCAGCTGCGTATTCCATAACAATGGCCAAATGTGTTGGTGTTAATATGACCTGAAACCAAACACATGAGCATTTAAAATATGTTTAGTCGACAAGAAAATTCTCTGTTTTCTTTGATTTTAAAGAGAGAGTTGAAACCAAACCTCTTTGAATCTTACGATATTGGGGTGTCTTAAGGACCTGTGGTTAATTATCTCTCTTTTTACGTTTTCATCTATCTGTAAGAAGAACAATAGAAAACATTCAAATTATGAAATGAAAATGATGTAACAACTACGTTGAAGATTTTCTATTTTAGCAGCAATGATCAATACCGTTTCATACACCATACTTAACGCTCTTACTTCATTTACATAAGCCATCAAACACACATCTCTCATTGGATGCATGATGAAAAACACAAATAATAATATTTCTTTTGAATTCAAGAAACCAGAGGAAATTGAATAAAGATAAGATAAAGCAAAAATGAAAAGACACTGACCTTCTCACCTCTCTCGATGTATTTGACAGCAACAAGCTCGTTACTTTGCTTGTCTCTCATCAATCTTGCAACTCCGAAATTACCGGAGCCAATATCTTTAACGAGCTCGTACCTATCGCTGTCGTGCATGATCGGCAAATCCGTTGGCCCACTCACTGCTGGTCGATCCATGTATTCTTGTTTCCTTTCCTCTGTATCTCTCTGCTAGTTCAAGCTGTCTCAGGTGAAGATCAGAGCAGGTATCTAACAGCGTCTCGACATTACTAACTGTACATCTGAAGAAATGAGCTAACCTGACGTGGAGGAATTTGAGCCGTTGAGGTTGAGAAAGGGTAGTAGTAGGTGATGATGATGATGAAGTTTATGGGTGTGGGGAAAGAGACTTTTGAGACCCGTGAAATCTCTAACCAACAACACAAGTGGGTTTCTTGAGATCTCCTTTTTGTTCTTTTGTCTGATCGCTGTCTTTCTTTTATGTTTTTCAATTCAAAGATGATAATGAAGAAGGAGAAGAAGAAGAAGAAGAAGAAAGGATTCGTGATGGTGAACTAGATTTCTCTCTATCAGCTCTTGTTATAAAGCAGCTCTCTGTTCTGTCTAAACCACAGCTTGAAGTAAAAGATATACAGCACCAAGGCAGGTGAGAGATAAAACAGAGTTTTCACAATTCCTGAATTGTTGGAATCTCTGATTTAAAAAAAAAAAACATGGGAGATGGTTTTCAATGACGGAATTACCCTTCTTTTCTGTTTGTTAAATACTATGAAAAACATGAAACATTGAACAAAAATATAAGCTAATACTTTAAAAAATATTTTTCCTTTTACATAAAATTATTACCTTTTATATCACATCCGTATGATTAGTAATATCAGATGAAAATATTATTTTATGACAAAAAATATGGCACTAATGGTTACAAATATGATGATAGTAATAATAATAATCTGTGAAATTTTAAAGGATTATTTAATGAATAAATATGTTAACATGTTAATTTTTTTCTTTTTGAATATGTATCTAGCTAACCAATGAAAAAATACAAACTTTAGACTAACAACATGATTATTTTTAGATTATTCTAAGTTTTGTGTAAAACTGAAGCTTAGTGATGAGATAACACATACTCGCATTAACCTTATATAATCATGGAAGCCACTATTCTTGGACATTTCCCAATGTATTTTAATCTAAATTTAGAAAGTACTTTCCTCTTCGGTATATAAGAAGTATTTCGCACATAAAAAGGAAGAAAATAAAATAATAAAGGTTACCACAATTGTCGAGATATTGTTGGCTATTTTGTCCGATCTCCACCTAAAAGGAGAAGCCGATAGAGATGCATTCATCATAGGCCCATTCCCCTTAATAATATAGTGTCAATGCGTCTCCACATGACGCAAGTTTATAAAATATATTTCCGTACATAAAATATTCCGAATACACTCTTCTAGAGAGATGAAGGTTGGTGAAGAGACTTATATAAAACAAAACAAAACAAAAAAAGTAGAGGGAATAAAAGAAGTGTTCATAAGAAGAGTTGTTGAAGTTTACCATTTTACTACATTCCGACAATACAATCGACGCAAAAGTTTTAAGTTGGAATGCTTTCTACCCAAAAGCTGATCTCAATGCAAACAGTTCATGGAAATTTGATTTAAAAATGGATCATTCCTCTTTGCTTGAATGACACAAAATGAAAGTGCAGAAACGATTGGGGTACCAAACCTCGTGAATTTGTAGGTTGTATGAATGTAGCAATGGGAAGATAGGCCTTAGCTATTGTAGTTATCAAGGCCAAGGTCTCTCAGTGCATCAGTTGCAGAAGCTCTGCATACCTCATTGTTGGCCTTAGCATTCCTTATCAGCTTCTCAATTCCATTGGCAAGCAGGATAGTTCTGTAATTTGTTGAACATAAGCTGATCTGATCAGAGTTTGTGTGTGTTGCTGGGATGAAGAAAAAAAACTTAGGAAAGAGAACTTGTTTTTTACCTGTTCTCTGCATTTCTCACAGCAATGTTCCGTATCATGTTGCAAGCGTTTCTCTGCATTTGAGCCGCTGCTGGGAACCTCTTCATAGCTTGGATTGCCAGATCACCAGCTCCAGCTTCTATAGCACTGGCTGCGTGGTCTGGTGATCTCAGACAGATTATAGAGATTATCGACATGACCTGAATAAATCGATATATGTCAACCACAAGGATTATGCACTGAGACTCTAGTTTACAATAACTCTTTACTCGACATAACGTTCTTATATATTCTAGTGTAACACTGCCATAGACCTGACCAGTAGCCACAAACATCTTCACTAGACAGGATAATTGAAATCGGCGTTCATAAATTTTGTGATGGAACATAGTGTTGTAAGAAGGTTTTCTTTTGGCTTACTTACCTCTTGTATGACTAGTGGATCGTCCGAGAACCGTTGTGCGAGTTTGATTAACTTGTCTAGACCCCGCTTCTCAACTATGGTACTCTTGTTGGAGTCACTTCCTGCCAACTAGAGATTCAAGTACACATTTAGACAAACATTTCTCACGCGTATTTACAATAATAATCTACATCAGTAATTCTAGAGTTGGGGAAAATTAAAAAAATTCGAAAAAATACATTAATAACTCCTCTGTTACTGGTAAAGCATAAACACACGCCACTGTCTAATAGGGGTGACAAAAACTTAAGTCTGAAATCTAAAGCAGAACTATCAACAATTCAAAGGCGTTCAATATTTTAAGGCAGCTTGCAGGAATATGAACAATTGAAAATGTTCAAGACTATAAAGGAAGGTTGCAGAACAGTTTAGAAGCAACACACCTTGGACAACAGGGAACAGCATGTCTTGGCAGCAGTCTTGTTGCCTTGTTCACCACTATCATCAATACATCGAAGAAGTGTGTCTATTCCACCACTTTCAGCAATAGATTTACATATTTCATCCTGTTTAGAAAATAAATGTGCGTAAGGTATTACAAAAGGAAACAAAAAGAGGAATATGCATATGCAGTGACTAACCAGTTAAATGTTATAAAAGAGTGATTTGTACAAGGATACTTACGTTTACAGCAATTGATTTTAAAGCAATACTCGCTGATACCAAGCTATCTGAGCCAATCCCTGCCTGTAATGCTTCGGTGAGGGCCTTTGCAATGCCTAATTTGGCAAAAGTCCGCGCATAGCCATAAACCTAAAACATATGAAACCAAGAACGAAAAAGTTGAATTGAGTTCTCAAAGCATGCTGAGAAAGAAGCACTATTAGCTATTTTTAAATCAAATATAGACAACATTTTCTAGTTGTTTACTAAGTGCTGTAGATATGCATATGTGCTTTTAACACGTGAGTATGAATCCTACTTACTTGGGAAGCAACCACACGGTTGTCGTCTGGGGTCAAAAGAACACGAATGGCATCATACAGAGCTCTAATAGTGACTTTACTTTCACGATTCAGCACTTTTAGGATAAGCTCATCGACTTTCAGCTCCATGAATAGCTCCTTCACGACTTCATTACCAGTTGCAGCAGCAGCAACAACAGCAAAACCAGCATCTAAAGAATCAGAATCGGAGCCGGAGTCTCTCAAGAGATCAACCACGATCCTCGGTCCAGAAGCACTCCTGAACGCCTCTGTACTCTGAATGTCTGCAATTAGATGACTCATCAACAAAAATACATAAACACCAGGAAGACTAATTCAAGAACATACGTCGTACCATGGATCAAGAGAGCCAAAGCTTTCAAACACGGAACAACAATGCAATCACTTCTAGTGCCTATCTTGATTTTGGAACAGATCGAGCATGTTAGCTCCACGGCACCGTGCTTAGTAGCAATCGCCACGTTCCCTGATTCTCCGCTGCTACTACAGAGCTCGTTGAGCTTGACGAACAAACTCGAAATCTCATCCAAATCCTCATCTCGAAGTAGACCTTCACTAGTATCAGTATCAAGCTCTTTGAGTCTATCTAAACACGCAATCACCGGATTGTCCTTAACACTACTAGTAATGATCCCTATATAGCACAAAAGGAAAAACAAAGAAATAATTATTTCCTTCCAAGCACAAGTATAGATCCAGCTCGAGAGAGAGAGAGAGAGAGAGTGAAAGGCAAAAGAGGTTACGGACCGGAGAGATCGACGCCTTGGAGCTTGAGTGTGTGGAGAGCGTCTTCGAGAGCTTCGGAAGGTTCCATTCCGAGATCTTCCACGTTCTCTCTAACGAGATCGTCGAATGCCTCCTGAGATATTGCACGAGTAGCCATTCTCCCTTGCTCCGCCGCTACGGTTCGTCGGATAATATATGAATCGCCGTTTAGATGGATCGGGGAAAAAGATTTTGATTCAAAATTGTGTTCAGGGAGTAGAAAGGGTGTTATGTTAAACGACGCCGTTTCTAACGCTGTCTCGAGAATCTTCGAACGACAACGTTTTAGGCGTCACTACTACACTACTGTGTTTTCTTTTTGAATTGTTTGATAATAGACGAATATACTTTTTTTATTTTCTTTGTGCAGAATAGACGAATATACTTGATGGTGAATTTGCTTATGGACAATAAAGCTGCACAGGACTCATGGTTTTTCTATGATCTACCAAACCTATCCACAATGAACAAACGTTTGCTTCTTCTTCTTCACATGTTAACACATTCATTCGTTTGTTAAAAGCTTCCTTTGATCTCTATTCTGGTTCAAGTTCTGCAGGTGCAACATGCAGCCTAACCCTCTGAGCAAGACGCCTCCTCCTATATACCCCAACCAAGCGCAGAATCAGGATCATTGCAATAGCACCAAACTCGAACACGGTGACTATTCTGAACCCTCCTGTGAAAAACCGGGGAACATAAATCTTTGGAGTCGCATGAACTTCAAGTATTATTGCAGACGCATGTCTGCGAATCTCAATCTTATGAGGCAACTTACCCGTTGGGATGAAGTTAAACTCGGAGGCAGTGTAAAGGGTACTCATAAACATCTGCAAAACCGGGAAAAAACTTAGTTTCTCTTCCTTTCAATGGTAGAAAGCAATAATCACAGAGACTGAGCCGTGTAATCTTGCATGGTCGTTAGTACAGACAACGGGACTAAGTGGGTAGAGATAATAACTAAACACTAAACTATGAAAACTAAACGTCAGATATAGCACTGCAAACAAGATGGAAACCAAGGTAAAATGTTCTTAACTGCAAAGATGCGAACTTCGTTAAAATACAGGGTGTTAGTATCTGGATCCATAATATGCCACACCATTCTCTTCATTAGCAAAGGCAGCTCCTGCACCTTCTGAAACATTTTTGAACGATGGTGGTTTTTGTCAAGCCAAACACTCAAGAGAATATTTTTTAAAAAAAAAGAAATGAATCAAAGCCATTTATTTACCTGAACAAAGCCAGCTAAACCTCCAACAAAGAGACGGTTATACCTACGGATCTTAGCAAGAACCTCCTTCACCTCCGGCTCTTGCCGCTGTTGCAAGGATGCTTCCGGTGTCAGCTTAGTGATGTGACGAACACACATGGGACACTTGCAAGGCGTTGATACTGCAGCATAGTTCCAGTACTGCAAGATGCAGCTTCCTGTATAGTAACACCACATCAGCGAACAGCACAAGGTCATATAAGTAATTTCTCCAGTATCAACAGAGAGATACCAATCTTGGCTCGGAAAAATTTCATGAAAAGATCGAGCACTTACCGCAATACCAATGGCCACAGTTCCCTCGACACGGAACCGTAAAGGAGCCGAAGCAGATCGGGCAACAATCATCCTCTGGAGGCGTCTCGCTCTCTTTCTTCCTCTCTCCGCCATTATTGTCCCTTTCAATCTTCCTCTCCTCTGCCGTCAAGACTTCGTCGGCGAGCACGACGGCGTTCGATACCTCCTCCGGCTCGTTCTTCTGATCAAGAATTTCCGTCGCCGTGGCGTTTACCTCGTCGGTTGTTACATCCATTGCTTCTTCTCTAGACTCTTTCTCTCCGTTTCGTCACTTTCTCGGAAGATTCTTGTTTTACGAACCGAGGAAATTAGATTGAATTTACAACAGATTATTAAGGATGAAAATTCAAAGCGTGTTCGGAAGCAAATGACCAATTTGCCCTCGGTCAGTAGAATGTCAGATTGAGTGATTAATTTAGGCAACTTAATCTAACCAGACCCAAATCAAATTAAGGAACATACCAAGTTTAAACCCTACACAATGAACTTTTTTAAAAAACTTCTTTCTCAAAAAAAGAAAAAAAAAATCTATTCCATAATTTGTTGCCAATAGGATCAAGCTCTTAATTTTGGTGGAGAGAGTTTAGAGAGAGAGAGAGAGAGTAAGTTAGAGAGAGGTTCTCAAGTATGATTTTAATACATGTGATTAATTTAGGGAAATTTATCTAAGTAGACCCAAATCAAATTAAGGAACATACCAAATTTAAACCCTACACACTGACCTTAAAAATAAAAAAAACTTTCTTTCTCCAAAAGAAAAACAATAAATTGAAAAAAAGAAAAACTATTCCATAATGGTTGCCACTAGGATTAAGCTCTTAATTTTCTTGTGTTTGTCACAGGAGGTTGCTAGCACAAATAAATTGCATTGAAAGATTCAGATCTTTGAAAGCATCACGGCAAGATGCTCATCTGAGACTTCAATTTCGCTGTATGCACCCAGAGAAGAAGCCAGCCTCGCAGCCAACTGATGCTTACACTTTGCCAGAAGAAATAAGTAGAAAAAGTCAGTAACAGGAATATCA
This sequence comes from Brassica nigra, assembly GCA_016432835.1. Taxonomy (NCBI): domain Eukaryota; kingdom Viridiplantae; phylum Streptophyta; class Magnoliopsida; order Brassicales; family Brassicaceae; genus Brassica; species Brassica nigra. Next base: position 2,795,231 of record CM028242.1, read on the forward strand.
GTACTAAATACAAAACTCTAATAAATCTTGAAGGATGAATGGAGAAGAATTTTCTCGTAAAATCTTACACATTGTTGCTCTCCTCTGCTAACAACATCATAGAAGAAAGAATAGCATCCACAGTAATCTCCTGGGAAGCAGAGATACTCTTCCCGCTTTTGAGATTCTCCCACAACCTGAAAACAACACAAAGGCCAGAGTTTTTAGACATTGAGTCAACTGCATTTGCAAGTGATATGTTGATTGTGAGAAGACCTGAAAGATGGATCTTCCACTGGGTAAGCCAGAGATTTTCTTGACGCCTCTCTTGTCGATTATTCTGGTCGCCTTCTCAAGATTCTTACCAAACAACAAATGCAAGCTGAGTTTCCAAACAATACACTTCACTATCCCATCTCTAAATTGCCATTAGCTTTGATAAGTTTCAGAGATGTTTAAAACTAAAAACCTCACCAGTATCCACATACCAAAAGACTGAGCAGAATCAATAAAATTACACAATAATCAGACTTAATATCAGTCATTAATCAAGAATAAGAGGGAATTGGAAACAGGAGAACTGACATTGAGAGCTGTTCTTCAGTCACTGCCAAAAAAATGAAAAATTCAAGGAAAAAGATCTCGTAAACGAGAGAAGCAAAGAGAGAAGAAATAAAAATGGCGGATGATGATGGCGAAGTACCTGAGCCGGTAGATTCGATGTTCGACCAGACGGCGTCTGCAACCAAAAGGGTGACGCTCATTTTCCTCGAGAGAATTGAAGATTAAGCGTCTTCCGATAGCTGCTCAATTCATACTAAAACCGCTTCTATTTGCATCATTGCGTATTTCGGTTTGGTTCAGCCTGTTTTAAGTGTTGACTGTTCTTCAATTAGCTCGGTTTGGGTCGGAAATTTAAGCTTTCGGTTTGATTATGGTAACGAGAAGATACTAAAAGTGAAACCGAAGTTGGAAAGCAGCGAGAGACGAAGATGATGACTATAATTTCTCATCTTAGTGTCTCTTCTTGTTTGTTTAGTTGCTGAGAATATGAATTGGACATGACATTGTTTCTCGTTCCAGAATCTGTCATCTAATTATCAACCAATATTGAAACCAAGTAAAGAGAAACTCAAAACTTAAATGACAATCATATTGTAGTAGAACCAAAATTTTTGATAAAACAACGAAAGCTCAAATGTTCAAGACGAAATCATAAAGCATTTAAAAGATCCATTACAACATTCAAAAGCTTTTAAAAAAAAAATCCAAATGACAGCAACTGCATCAGCCACACCGGATCTTTTAACGGTACTGCAACCACAAAACATGAAGAATATTAGTCATTTTCCAAAGAGAGTGTCAGAGTAAACAGAAGCAATCCTATGGAGACATCTATTTACCTTGATGAATCCGATTTCCTTGGCGTTGCTGCGGAAGCACTGTCTACAGCAGTTTAGTCCATACTTCCTGATCAGCCCATGCGAGTTTCCGCACACACGGCTACACAAAATCAAAGCTTATATAATTAGACTATAATTACAAAACAAGGTTACAAACATTACAAGTATGTAACTTTCAAACAATGTTCGGATCTGTTTACAAAGAGAAATGTAACTCGATCAAAATGGATTTGCTTCCAACAAGGACAAGGCACCTACTTTACTCAAACATATCTAAACCGTAGCGATACTATCATGTAACGAAAGCAGATCAAAGAAATGATACAACATGAGAGAGGAGAAGAAAAGGTCATCATTACCAGGTGCGGGAACCAGGCCCATACTTCTTGGGGTGAGAGTTCCAGATCGCAGCGAAACCCATGGTTTTCGAATGCTCAGGCGCGAGAAGCTAGCAGACGAAGATGAACGGCGTGAAAAACAATCGAAAACCCTAGATTCGTAGGCGACGAACACACATAATCCATTTATATAGCGCGTATGGACCTCAAACCCCATTTAGGTTAATATATGGGCCTAATTATCGGGCCCATTATAAAATTTATAAGACGATAAAAATACAAATTGTCCAAACACTTTTAGTAGGTAGATATGTTTTTCGTAAAAAAAAAAAACTATTTTCTATTTAAACGGCATAAGAAATCTAAGGGCATCCTCATCGCTAATTTCTAAACAAAAGTTCTTAATTTTTTTTTTACCGATTTAAAAAAAAAAAACCGTCGGTCACGTGTCGGGGCCGAATTGTTAAGAGTTGACTCTTATGGAAGAGGTGAGAAAGTAGAGTTTTAAAAAAAAAATGGATCTCACGTAGGATCCACCCACCTAAGAACCCCTTTAAAAGTTTGCGATGAGGATGGCTTATGGAATGGATCATACTACCATTCTGATACTATGTTAGTTCCGCCACTGCTAGTGTCTGGTGATACTCTTTCTTTGGAATTATAGCATCACTAAGTACTCACAAATTCATTTTCTGCACAAAAGCATCACACATGCTAATAATAAATACCAACTGTTAAAATAATTGTATTAAACATGATAAAGGTATAAATGTCGTTCATTTTGGTTAGAGTTGAATTATATTCACATAATGAGATCCATGGAAACAAGTGTGTATTGTGTGATATAAAGATAAAAATCTGTTAAAAAATGATAAAAATCTGTTAGATATTCCCTCTATTAGCTCAAACTAATAATAGACCTACTTACGCTATAGCCTAAACTAAATTTACAAGGGAAAACCATTCTAAAATATCTTGAAGAAATATATAGGTTTATCAAGGCTAAGGGGGGTGTATTCAACTAGGTGTTTGAGGTGATTTGTATTAAAATGATAAATCCACTGTTATTCAAACGTGGATTTTAAAAATCACTTTAAAATCCGGTGTTATTGAACTTGTCATTTCATAAAACACTCTGAAATCCACTATTATTGAACAAAATTTAAGTTGAATATTTCATAGTACTTTAGATGTTTTTAGAGTGTTTCAGAGAAGTTTCTTAGTTATAAAAATAAAAATTCAAATCTCATGGTTTTAGATGAGATTCTAGAGTTATTTAACAAAAATCACATCAAATTCTCCTACAATCATCTAAAAACTCCTTAAAAATCAAATCACCTCAAATTTCAGATTCAATACACCCCCCTAAGTGTTTGGCAAATGTTAATGGACGAGGATCAAGTAGCTAAATGGACAAAGTTTAGAGAATCAGTGTATACATAGTACATATATAAACTCCAAATTAATTTACATAGTCCTCGTACGTTTTTATCAACTTGTTGTTTGTATACATACGCCCATAACACATGTCAGTATTTTTCCATAGCTAAAATTATATTTTTTTTCCTGATGTACAATGCTACGATGTGATGTTTCATTAAGTATTGTAATAGAGTAAATAAAAACTTGCTCAATCAAAAATGTATCTAGAACAATACAAAAGGTAAAAAAAAATCAGTATCACTGTCTAAAAACTGTTATTTGCTAATACTTGTTTCCAAAAATGCTATTGTATACAAATTTTAGCGTCATCCATTGTAAAAATAATCACAAATATTAAGAAAATACTAATTTTCAAACAAAACCATATAATGTGGGGTACATACATTTCAGTACAGTTGTCAAATTATTTCTGATTGATATTCTAAGCGATTAGAAATCTTTAAAACCTGTAAAAAACTGTCAAAGTATTGGAAGAAGTTAAGAAAACGACAGAAATATATGTAATGATCTTTTCGTAAAAATATATACACATATATATAAGTATATATATGTATATATATAATGAGTAATAACCAGGGAATAGAGACATCCGGAGTCAAATGAAAAAAAAAAACAATATTAGTAGTGTATAACTGTTACCTCTATACAAATGATTTTATAACCTGTGCATAGTTTTGCTCAAGTCTCCAACTACCAGGATATGGAAACTTTTTTCAGGAGATGGAATCTGAAAATGACTTTTCCCGTTCTCCATTTTGTAGTTCGAATTATTTTTTGTTGAACATATCATTCGATTAAAAATTTAAAATACACAGAGTTTTCTCCTTGGCTGTTAGCATAAAAAATCACAAATGCATATATTTTAAAAACATTAAACCAAAGTCAATTATAATTTAATAGGAGATGAAAATCCAAAGTCAATTACTATAATTTAACAAGTTACAAAAAAAAACACCATGCGAGTATATAGAATAACTTGATGATGAATATCCACTGCAAAACCATATATTTTTTAAGATGCTGTGTATTTCAAAAGTTAATATGAAAGTTAATTAAAAACAAAAAGAATTAATATGAACCATGTCGTTGTAAGCAACATTCTTATATACTAAGAACATGCATTATCTTACAGACACTATTTATTCAATAGGATTGGCATAAAATTATTGAGAAAGGTTGTGATCTGAAAGAAAAAAAAAAGGTTGTGATCACTTGATCAGCTTTCGAAGATGCGACTAGACATGGACGATTCGATCCCAGTTCGGGCCATTAAACGAAAAGGATTAAAAACGTACTTAACTATATATAAATTGCAGGTATATCAACTACAAAAAATCATAATAAACCTACTCTTCTGGTCTTTGATTTAATCAAAAAATTATAATGTATGTTATATTATTATCATTACTTTTTTTGTCCTACATCAATCAATGCACCAAACGTCGAAGGATAATAAAAGAGATGACGAATGCACGAGGCGGACGCAAACCGTAACAAAAGTTTTAATATGATACTATTAAAGATTCTGATAATAATCGTATACTTAAGTATAAACAAATCAAGAAGCCATCGAAAAAGAAGAGGAGTAAAAAACTTTATTATTAGGTAGTATACTAGATAAACAAATAAAAACATTCCCTTCACCAACCAATCGTCATCCAAATCAATTTTAAAAGGTACATCATATAATTGCCCTTTATAATATGCTAAACACTCAGAGCATTGTAAAGCTCCACATATTTTTTATAAAATGGAATAACTTAATAATGGAATGTGATTTGCTCCAATTCTACTCCAAAATAGATTGAAAAATAAAATAATAAAAAAATAAATAAATGGATTACGCCATTTATAAAGAAAATCTATTTTTATTTTATTATACAGTGAAAAATGAAATGAGATTAAAGCATTTTTTACTTTAAACTTCCATTTAAAATAAAAATTTAAGTGGGGTTAGACATGTTCTTAAACAGAGATGTAAGAACATATACTATTATATTTTTTAAAAGCGATTTGGACGAGCGTCAGTATTAACAAGTTATATGTTTTTCAGCGCCTTTGTACAACTGTGAGCTGAAAAAAGTCACATCTTTTTGTTAAGAGACCTCATGCTTTTTTTTTTGCTGTTCACCATGCATTTACCTGGGTAATGTTTTCACACAATAGTAGAATCTGCTTCAGTAGAGGAAAAAAATAGATGTATTTTAATTTATTTTGCCTTTTATTTTTGTTTGAAATCGTAATTTTTTTGATTAGTTTTAGACGGTCCAAGGCCATAACTTCACGTATGTAAATATTATGTTTTGAACTATTATTATTATTCCTTTTTTTTTTTTTTGAACATTATTATTCCTTTTTTTGATAACTGTTTTGAACTATTATTTTAACTAGAAAGGTTTAAGTTATATAAATATTATGTTTTGAACCAAAAGTCAATCGAAAAACACAGTTGCGAACTATTCATAGTTGTGTCCTTTTCCCATATCGAGTTAACATATGTGATTTCTGATGTTTTTATTATTAGGTAGAGTTTATCATTTTTTCTAGTATATGCGTGTGGTTTACGTCTACGTCTATATTTTAAGTGTATAAACACATACTATAATATAATGAACAATGATGCTGAGGAATATCCGACACACGTTGCAGCTTGATCCCTAATTCTGTTTGGTAGGAGGATTCCTTACATTTACCCTTATCATCGCAAACTATTAACTTTATTTTCTACAAAAAATAAAAATTTTCATAGGCGACATGACACCATCTTCAGCAAAATAATGTTGATCTCACCTGTAGTTAATAAAAAGGACCTAAATTTTTTAATTTTCAACATATATATTTACATTATTAGAACTTGGATCCAACAGTTAGACGATTATAGTAAAAAATAAAACGAAACGCATAATTTATAGTGGTTTACCATATGTAGCTCAGACTCATCCTATGTTTTGGGAATATAAATAACTGAAAAAATTGATCAATAATTAATCATCACAAATTTACAATAAGATCATTCTGATCAATCTTTGAATTTGTGATATACTTTGGTCTGACATACACATTTGTCATCACGCCCTTTCTGATGCAATATATTTGATAAACAGCGAACCAGTATAAATAGATCCGAACCAAAGGATGGCATTGTGAGAGTAAAGACTCATAAAATTCGACGAAATTGCAAAAAGTTTCAAGTCTACCGGAGAGTTTGGGTCTAGCTAAGGCTGGAATTATGAATATTCATAGTGAAACTTGATAATTCACTTTGTAATTTCTGTTTTAATAGTATATCACATGAGATGGCTCACGTTTAAATATCTCTCATGAGAACATGTACTTTAATTTATTTAAGAGAGAAAGGCCTAATTCAACCTGATAATCAACTCTGTCAAATAAACACTAAAACTTCTTGTGTATTGGAAAAGACATAACTTTGAGATTCAGTTTCTATTTTTCATTCCTGTATCGTTTTCTAAAATAATATCTATAAAATAATAGTACTAAATACAAAAAAAAACTAGGTATAATAGACAAACTATCGTCCATGCTAACTGAAACGACAATATTATGAAGAATAAAAAGTGTTCGTTTGGCGTTGTTTAAAAAATCTTAAAGAGGCATCAAATTGCCAGCTATCTACCCAACAAAGAATATATAAGATTAATTTATAAATCATAATAATACTCGTCTGATTTTCGATACTGTTTAGTCGTGCGTGCAAGCATTGCTATTAAAATATTGTAAAAATTTGGGTAATTAGTTCAAGCAATATAATTGTAAATTAATTTAATCAGATTTGATTACAAATTGGGTCTTTCAAGCTGTGCACAGATATTATTCTACTGAATATCCAGAATAAAATAGATAAATTTGGGAGTGAAATCTATTGTTCTGTGTATTGAATTATATTAAGCACAGGTACACTGATCTTTAACGTGTATTGATCATTTGTCAAACTGTCAGTTTCCCCTACTAATATCCCTTTTTGGGGCCGGGTTGCGTTTCCTAATTCTGATTCTACCCCTTTAATATGCATCACATATACGTTAATGCAACTCTGTATATATATTGCATAACACTTCTAGGCAACTAGTTTTCAACCGATGAACGGGAAGAACATATAATTATCCTCCCTTAGACCCATTTAGATTATTTGTTAGTAATGTAAAGTATGAAACTGATTAATACTTAGACCTTAAGATAAAATACACACATTTTATCAACTGATAGGAATATTCTAAAGATATGTAAACTATTATAGAAAAAATATTTTTCCTACTAAAATAAAACATGTCTTCGCTATATCATGGCGGATTAAACTACTATTAACGAAAATATTCGAAGGTATCATCTGTGTCTTTTAAAGATGGAGCTCAATAGAGTAGTTGAAAGCTTTTGTAAAACGTAAACCTAATCCTGAATAAGATATAACCTACTCTGAAGTCGAAGAATCTAGTGAGCTTCCCCAGTTGGTATCCCAAAATTCTATTAAAACACAACATACATACTGTGAATACCGCCAAAATCATGCTTTCTGCATTATTATTCTCATTGGTCATAAATCATAGTTCAGGTATATCATCCGACTATATTCTTTTTGTTTGCTTAATATTTATGTGTGTTTATTAACAAATATGTAATAATGTATTAAGTTAAGAAATAAGAAAACTGGAAATGATTAAGTCATAAACGAGAAACGACAAAAAAAAAATGTTTTGAAGACCAAGTAACATAGAGCCCATCATTTAGCTGTCCATATCTAAGGATATCCCCGGACTTGGTTATTCATAAATTAATTTAGAGAGACGACTGTAATTTGGGACATAAGTGTTGACATTTATCCACTTATGATTCTATATAAACATCTCAACTCATCTCCCCAATTCCCTCACTTCTCACAAGACTTCCAACAAACAAAACTAACCAATCTTCTTAATTAAGATTAATCTCAATTAAGACGCTTAAGTTAATAACAAAAATAAAATGGAAGCTATGGGAGAATGGAGCAACAACCTCGGAGGAATGTACACCTATGCAACCGAAGAAACCGATTTCATGAACCAGCTCCTTGCTTCCTACGATCATCCTGCCACCGGCTCATCATCTGGCACAGACGGTGGAGACCAACAGGGCTTATATTGGAGCCTTGGTTCTAATCACAACCACCTTACCATCATGCCTGAAGCCAGCAGCTTCGGTTTCTCTGGGGAGAGCAGCAGCTACAGCGTTGGGAACAGGGGATACTACGCAGTGGTACCACCCGCGGTTGAAGAAAATAACAATGGGTCAATGGGCTTTAGGATGGAAGATGTGACCATCAACACCAACTCATATCTTGTTGGCGAGGAGACAAGTGAGTGTGACGTTGAGAAATACTCACCTGGAAAGACTCTTTTGCCCTTGGAAACTGTCGTGGAGAACCACGATGACGAGGAGAGTATGTTGCAATCCGAGACTACTACTGACCATCATAAATCTCTCACCGGCAAGAAGAGATCACGTGCGACATCCGCTGATGTAAGTTTTACCGGTTTAAGGCTCCTAACTAGTTGTAAATCTAGAGAGTTAAAGATAATGGAATTTTTTGATCAAAAAAAAAAGAATGGAACTTATCTGTCTGCTTGCATCAAAATGTTGCCATTTACATTAAAAATTACATTTCCAAGGAAGTTTCTAATTTTCCCAAAAATTATATATATATGATAGTGACATGGTTTATCGACTAATATTGTATAAAATGTTTTTGTGATGGATTCAGAAAAACAAGAGAGCAAAAGTGGGTAAGAGGGGCCAAAAAAGCATAGAGATGACTTGTGATAACAACAATGGGTCAGGAGAAGAGGAAGAAGGAGAGAAGGTGAAGAGAAGAAAGAGTGGGGCTATGATGAGTAGACAGAACTCGAGCACCACTTTCTGTTCCGAGGATGAATCACAGTGCCCTTCTCAGGACGTTGGAGGAGAAGAGGACGAAGATGCCTCCAAGGCCCTCAACCTCAACGGCAAGACCAGGGCCAGTCGTGGTGCTGCCACCGACCCTCAAAGCCTCTATGCAAGGGTAAATATTTTTATCTTGATAAAAAGTCAATGGTTTAGGGTTTTTAATTATATTTTCTTTTTGTTTGGGGGAATACAAAACGTGACAAAAACCTGATCTTTGTTTGGTCGTGCAGAAAAGAAGAGAAAGGATTAACGAGAGACTAAGGATTTTGCAAAACCTCGTCCCTAATGGAACAAAGGTAAAGAAGCATGCAAACGATTAACACACATGCAGATGATATGGTTCTTTGCATGCAATTTATTTTACAACGGACGCTATATAATTTCTTAAATATGTAACAGGTCGATATCAGTACAATGCTTGAGGAAGCCGTTCATTACGTCAAATTTTTGCAGCTTCAAATTAAGGTAAGGAGGGGTTTTGATTTTGATGTTTGACGTTGTATTCGTGTGTTACCTGAAAAATATCTAATTTAAAACAAAACTTTATAATTACGCAGTTATTAAGCTCTGATGATCAATGGATGTATGCGCCGATTGCGTTCAACGGAATGGACATTGGCCTTAACTTACCGAGATGATGATGCACACGGATCTTGTGATTTTAGTCGGATTTTTTTTATATATATAATTAAAATGTAATATTTTACTCATCTGAAACATTTTCCGCCTTTGAACGAGCGCTATTAAATTTCTCGTACGATGTTCAATGTGAGAGAATGAAGAGTCACATTCGATTTTTGTATATTACATTCCAATTTATATTTCGTTTTTTTTTCAATAAACATTTGAGCCATTCTTCAATAAACATCATGATAACAACCAGAATGAATAGATTATGATATAGAGTCAGCTACCAAGAAACATCAACATGTAAAAAAAGAAAATACTAACAAATAGAGAGATAAATTAATATTTTGTTCTAGAAAAAGGAAGAAAAACAATTGGAGCGAGAGAGATAAATAAAAGGGAACCCAAGTTAGGTAATCTTTGACTTTTTTGGGCAACCTGTACTATTTAACTATGTGCTAATTATAACTCTACAAACTTGTTTTTCTTCAACAAGAAAGTAACTAAATATTTTTATACTTCAATACAATGTGCAGTTAGACATATGCATGTCTCATACTCCATGTTGGATTGCTTCATCATAAATAAAAACCTACTTTACAAAATTAGTTGTATTGTGAAAATTAAATGCTCATAAAAACTTTGCAACATGGACATGACGAATTAGAGCTAAAAACCTACTTTACAAAATTAGTTGTATTGTGAAAATTAAATGCTCATAAAAACTTTGCAACATGGACATGACGAAATAGAGCGGCTCTAATGTATAACTTTATTTCGTGGCTTCTACAAAATAAAATAACTTCAAAATCAAGTTACATTTTAATATTATTTTTGAGTAAAAAATAAAATAATGAGTAAAAATAAATTTATTATTCTATGTTTAGAGAAATTTCACTTTTTTGTTCTATTACAAAGTGAAAAATAAAATAGAAATTGGAAGAGATGTTACTCTCTTTTTTTTTGTAACAAGAGAGAGAGAGAGAGAGAGAGAGATGTTACTCTAGTCACCATTTTAAAATAAAAGTGGAAGTGCAACTGGAAATGCTTTTACCGCTATGGAACTCCTAATTAAGCAGTCGGTTAGCCAAATATATGATACGGTGTTGGTTATACGTGTCGTTCAGATCAAAAGGAATAGTATGAACAAAGAATATGGCCACTTAAAAATTTCGGCGGCAACATGTTTCATTCTCACACAGATTCATGAAGAAGACCAATTCATGGTTCATGTATAGTTTTCTTCTAAATAAAATGGTTCATGTATAGTTTAAGAATTCTTACAATGGAATATGTCAGTACTGGTTCTATATAATGCATTCAATTTCGACAGTATGATTTTTTTTTTCTATTGAATAAAATTGTTTCCATGCAATAGCTGTGTTTAGACCCTCCTATATATGAAAATAACAACTATTCCTTACATTTTTAAAAGAATTCAAATATTCCCTAACAAGCGTTTGAATATATAATATGTGACACATCCCCAAACATTTAAAAGTAACTAGAACAGCATATCCCTTTTCCACTCTATAATATTATCAGCATTCAATCTTATTCAGGCAATCAATATCTGATACTTGATTTTTATATATGACTTAATTCATGTTCTTAAGAAAGATTACACCTGTTTTATTTTTGTCAACTATTAGAACTATTGTTTTACAGCTCTGAAAAGTAATTTACGAATTCTTAATTAATTTATATCATCAAATTCTGTCAGTTCTTATTCATAATTTCATGATATGAAGACTATACTCCAAAGTTTTATCCAAATTCATAAGTGATTATGAAATATTTCTTGTATCAAAATTTAATAAATGTCTCATTTATAATATTTTCAGATTTAAAATATAAATTTTACTTATATATATTTGTAACTTATTCACAGACTTATAGATATTCCAAATATATATTGAGATCTGGTAGAATTATATTTGTTAAAAGTTTTAAGCTAGTAAAAAATCAAGTTCTCAAAAATCAAAACATTTTGAAGTTTATGGCTGTAACTTGTAAAAGAGAGGTCAACTATATTATTAAGAAAACGTTAACAAACGATTGAACTATTTAAAAGAGAGGTCAACTATATTATAATATAGGTTGTCTACTCCATTCAGAACACATATGATATATTCCAAGTAAAGTTATGTATAAGTTGGATAGTTGCCTTTATCATAAGAACTTGTAAAATTGACATTGATAGCTGTTAACTAAAGTAGAGTTTGACTTTGGATGTAGGTCACGTCCTAAATCATAAACTATCTAACTCAATTGACTTAGGCTTGTGGTATACTTTTATAATTATGTCAACGAGTTCATGTTATATAATATTTGTTCTATAGTTGAGAATTTTTTATTTTTGAGAATTTTCTTTTGATGTTAACAGCTACATAAAAATGTCATTCTCTTTTGAATCCAAATGTTATTTTAAAATATTTATTAGTTAATGTATCATTACATATATAGTAAGAACAAGTCATAGTATTTTTTTCTCATGTCCTACTGTTTTATCATTTAATAGTGCTAACAGTAATTAGATAAAGATCAGATGGATCATATCATATATTCCTGTAAGTTGTATTATTTGTTATTATTTCATAATTTGACACCAGAGCCACAAACGACGACTGTTTCTCCTTCTGTACTCTCTCCTATATGCTTTTTTTTTTACTTTCAAATCCTAAATATTATTATAATTTCAAAAATCCTGAGTATCTATAATAATTACTAAATATTTGTATAGGCCAATTTTCTAAAAAAACATTCACTCGATCAAATATAGAAAGTCCAAGGACGTACCAATTCGTGTCAGACTCATGAGTACCATCCTAAACTCCTAGTGGACCTTGCCGTCCTATAAAGCCCATATTTCACTTGGGCCCAAATATTATTTTTCCGGTTGCAACTTGTCATTAGCTTACGGTGTACCGTACACCTGAAACAGCAGATCAATAACAAACTACTTTACGAGCAAGGGCATATCCGTCATATCTTATCAACTTCCCGCTTCTTCTTCCCCTCTTCTTCTTCACCATCTCCACACTCACTTCCGAGACACGAAGATACAGAGAGAGAGAGACGGAGAAGATGAGGTTTCTTGTCGCTTGCTTAGTCATCGCTCTCAGCGTCTACCTCGCGTTTCACCGCCTCGAATACGACAACGGCTTCATCCGTTTCACGAAACGATCTCCGGCGAACCGTACCGGCGTTAAGGCTCCTCAGAAATCTCCGTTCGAAGAAGACGATCTCATGACCTGGTACATGGAAGATTCCGATCGTCAATCTTACTCGCTCCACTACGATTACTACCAAGACTCTTGCCCAACCGCCGAGCGAATCATCACCAGAGGCATCAGAGAGATCTACGATGCTAAACCTAGCGTAGCTCCGTCTCTAATCCGTCTCCTCTTCCACGATTGCTTCATCGAGGTGATCAGATTGATTATAATCTTTGATCTCTCGCCGTTATTTGCTGTTAGATCTATTGAAGATTGTTTGTGATGTGTAGAATCGATTAGATTTGGAGTTTGTTGAAGTTGGAACTAAGGGAATCGTATTGCTATTCATAGGGATGTGATGCATCGGTGCTACTAGACGCAGATGAATCTCTAACTTCTGAGAAAGAAGCGCCTCCGAATCTGTCTTTGAAAGGTTTTGATGTGATTGAATCGATCAAGTCTGAGCTAGAGACTGTATGTCCTGGTGTTGTTTCCTGCGCTGACGTTCTTGTTTTGGCTGCTAGAGAAGCCGTCCTTATGGTAAAAACTCTCTCTATTTTGGTTTTGATACATGTTCATTCATATCTCTGTAAAAGCTTGAGTCGTTTCTCTGGGAAACTCTTTAAGGCTGGTGGTCCGTTTTACCCGCTGGAGACTGGAAGGAAGGACAGTGTAGTTGCCTTCAAGGAGATTGCAGAACGGGAGCTTCCTAAACCGCAAGCTAGTATCTCTGTGATTCTTGCAAGTTTTGCTACTAGAGGATTCAACGAGAGGGAAACCGTCAGTTTATTTGGTAGTGTCCTCACTTCCTTTTGCTATCAAGCATCTCTCTCCATGCTTTTGCTCTGTATATGAATCGTGTATCGTTTGTAATGCAGGAGCACACAGCATAGGCATTACGCACTGCACATTCTTTGAGGACAGGCTATACAACTTCTCTGGAACCGGGAAGCCTGACCCTGAACTCGATACAGGGTTCCAACAAGAACTGAAAACCAAGTGCCCTTTCTCTGCCTCGGCGCCATCCCCTGGCACTGGTATAGGACCGTCCATACCTGCATCGGATTACGGTGGTGTGAGCTCGGCAGGAGGAGGGAACGATGGAGTGATAGACTTGAGCTACAACAACGAAGGAGGTGAGGAGAATTTCGGGACACGCTACTACAAGAGACTGATGCAGAAGAAAGGGTTGATGTATGCTGATCAGCAACTAACGGGAAGAGAAGAGACAGAGATGTGGGTGAGAGCATACGCTTCTGATACGCAGCTGTTCCGACGTGACTTTGCCATGTCCATGATGAAGCTATCGAATTATCATGTCTTGACTGGTCCTCTAGGTCAAGTCAGAACCACCTGCTCCAAGGTCCTGCCAAAGAACTGAACCATTGATGAGTCTCTCTCACTCTCTCTTTCCATCTTTACAGTTTTATATCTTCTGGATTCAACTATGAGTTTGTGACAGTCATTGTGTATATCCATCATCACCACTTACATTGATTTGACAGTACAATATGATTGTGTCAATTTGTGTGTTGTTGTTCAATAGGAAACTTGTGTGACACAGCTAAACTCTATCTAGGACTAGCCATAACTAGTCACCGAGTAAATAAGCCTTTTAGTTTGGCCCATATATATATTAAGCCCACCAGTTTCTAGGCTCACTAGGTTTGCCTTGCCTGTATGGCTTGCAGAGGCTGAAATGCGTTAATGCCAAATCAGGTCTGTCATCAACTTCCTTGTCTAACAGGAAAGCCTTTCTCTGGTTTTGATAAACTGACACTCGTGGACGATAACATCAGCAGCACAGATAGAAAATGTAATTCATAAGTTGATCATCATGGAGGGGAACCAAAAACCTTCAGAGAATTTAAATATTTTCATGGTGGAGAAGATGTCTCATTCTTGCATGGCCATTACAACTTTAATGTAAGTCATCCACTGGTAAAGAACTTGTCCACCAGTTTGTGCTTGGAGGTAACTAGTGGGTCAGCGTCAGGTGGGTAGAGTTGTATTTAATGCTTAACCATTAAAAGTGACCTGATCTATAAGATTATCATGATGAAATAAAACACCATGATGAAATAAATTTGAAAAGTCATCTAATTTACCAGTCATAATGTAGTTCTTATGAAGTTTATGAAAATAGTATTTTAATCCCTAAAATTTATGGACTATTGAATTGGTATTCTAAAAATACATTATAAAGGAACATTTCTATATACAACACAGAATTATCTTCTTTTTAAGATCTACACACTAAAAATGCCATTAGTGAATTAAATATCTAACTATGTGGTTTCTACATCGGAGTTTGATTTCACTAAATCCTCTTTCCCCAAGTTATAAGATTGATTATGATCGGTTCTTATCGATCCAACCAATGAGAAAAAAAGATCCACACCTGAACTTTAACATTTTTGATTCCTATACAACTTAAATTTCTGGTTATCAAGCTAAAACTCTCTCACACACACAACTCTACAACTCGTGGTATACACACAAACACAAATGTGAAAGGAAGTGAAAAAAGCGAAGAGAACACATGGAAGGACGGGAACATCGAAGTCGGGAGCATAGGAATTATCAGCAAAGGGATCAGAAAGTGACACATTTAAGAGCCTAACTTTGCAGAAATGTGTAGTTAGTTGGTCGAAGTGCGTGTTCTTGCACGTGCGCACATGTGTGAATTTGTTGAACCTTGCGTATTTCTTTTTTACGTGCACACGTGCCCACATGCATGCCTGATTTTGCTAGCTATTTAGAATTTCCTTAAGTTATCTATCAATCAAATCTCCTTTTTTGTTCTTATTTTCTTAGAGTATTTGAAGTTTTGAACTTACATGGCATGTGTGCCAAGCACAGAGATCACTTCCAAACACTTACAAGAAAAATATCTGAGAATTTAATCATATAATAAGATTTTTTATACAAACCTACTCAAAACTTAATCATAGTATAATGACACCAGTATCCCGTTATCCTATAGAGAGTGCCAAAATATACGAAAAGGACCAGAAAAGTGAAATAATCAGGAGGTTTAGGTAAGAATTAAATTAGCTAGTACGAAAAGGAATAGAAAATACAAAAACAAAATGTGAGGGCATGTGAGATATCATAAAAGCGTAGTCAATTAGACCGCTCGGATCTTCTTTGTCACCACTTGTCTGTCGAAGTCGCTTTGACCCATGCACCATCTAATTACTCCCACTAATACTACAAATTAACAAAAATACATACCGATTATAAACATATAATGTATGATTAATGGGCATTTATCTCTGCTGGCCTAGTTTCTGGAGAATGTCACATGCAAACTTACTATTAGAATGAGATTTTTAATAAATGTAGTATTGAATTTTCACTCTAGCTAGTTAGATATACGTCGGTCGTTTATTTTTTGATGTAGTGCAGGTTTGGTTTTATAATATTTGGATCAAATGAGAAATGTCTGGACACGGACGCTGCTTGTCATTCCCATGTTACACACTGGCATTGTAAGAAAAGAGTAACAAAGTATGATAGCATTTATTAATCGAGTTCACATGTTATGAACTTGCAAAAGAACGCTTGAGTGTGCCTAAATAACGCCGACTTATCCATTAGCTATTTATAAATGTTATTTAGTCTATATATGCTGCTCTGATAACGACAAAACAAGAGCCAAAAATTATTAGACCAACCTAAGGTTTGAAAATTAATAAGCAGAAGAAGTAGGAGACGATGATAATAAGTTTAATTAAGATATACTCCGTATAAGACCAATAAACTGAATAAATTAAACAAAGATATAGAAAGGAAATCACATACGGGGCATATACATGCATGTGTATAAATTAAGTTGATGCTTCATCCATTGTTTTTTCTCTCCTAACCTTTCTCACTACACTAGTTCAATCGATCATAAGAACAAAAAGAAAAAGAAAATGTTGGGTTCGTCGGAATGGAGTAGTGGATGCGAGTCAGGATGGACTCTGTACTTAGACCATTCTGTTTCTTCTTCTCCAAGTCTTTCTTGTTTCCCAGACATCAATGGGTTTAAAAACAGAAGAAGAAGCAAAGATTCATGGAGCCAAAACTATGTGCATCAAGAAGAAGATGAAGAAGAGGAAAGTTTGTCAATGATTTCAGATGCATCTTCTGGTACTCCAAGGAACATATCTTTGGAAGATTCTGTCAAAAATTTAAACAGTGTTGGCTCCAAGATGCAGAGCAAGAGAGAAAAGAGAAGACGAGATCATCGTGAGAAAATGAACTCTGTGCTTGATGATACTGCTAGTTCTGATGTAAGTCTTTTTCTTTTCAAAAAATATTTTGCAAACCCAAGTGAAAAAATAGTCCATTAGTCATCACTCTTTCGTCCAAGGACAAAGATCAATCTATTTTTTTCTAATAGATATATTAAATTGACACATTTACACCACATAGACTTCTAGGATAAATTTGGCCTTAGCATTTGTCCAAAAAAAAAAAAAGTTTGGCCTTAGCAATGATAAAAACAAATATTTATATGTATTATCTTGATTTTATCTTCTATTTTGTATATTTCTTGTAGATGTTGCAGAAAAGTAGTGTGGGTGGTAATAAGATAGAGCAAACCTTTCCAGAAAGTACATTGGATTATTCACAAGGCTTCTCGGCAACTCGCTTTCAGGTTTCTCTCTCTCTTCACCCAGTGAGATTCTGTTTGAGCACACGTGACTTGTCTCAAGAGACTCACTACATGTGTTTGTTTGTTTAAACAAGTAGGACAAAACAGCATTCCGAGATCAGTATGGTTATTTGCATACGGAAATTCTAAATAACCAGTTAGGTAATATATACTTCTTTACTCTTTACTCTTATGAATATGAAGTGTATATACTCCAATCTGACTAAAACGTTATCCTTGTTTACTCTTTACTCTTGTGAAGCTTTTATGGATTCAAGTAATGATTAAAGTGAACCTTATAGTCCTTAGGAAAGAAGTGCTATAAAAGAAACCCACAAGTGAAGGGATTGGATCGACTAAAGACAGGCCCTCAAATCTTCAATGGATCTGAATCTTTTATCTTGTGATATGTAATTTCGTCACAAACGAATTTTTTTTTTCTTGTAGCGCCCTTCTGTAACTTTTTTGTTTTCAACAAGTCAATGGCAATTTTTTTGTCAGTGTAGGTGTAGCAGCATTTCCCCTCCTTTTACTGCGGATCATTTTTAACTCAAACAAACGATAGCTAACACGATATAATATATTCATAACACGAGGTTCGCGTTGAGTGTACAAGTATTAAGCGCGAATACTCACTGACCACACCTAATCAGAACCCGTAAAAACTCAAATTAAAGGGACACGAGTTTTCTTTTCAAAAGCCTTTTACTGAAAAAATCAAATCAAATCTATCTTTAACTAAAAAAA
The DNA here is from genome assembly GCA_016432835.1 of Brassica nigra. Lineage (NCBI taxonomy): Eukaryota > Viridiplantae > Streptophyta > Magnoliopsida > Brassicales > Brassicaceae > Brassica > Brassica nigra. The sequence goes on from CM028242.1 coordinate 2,813,571, forward strand.
CACCATAGCTAACCGTAGAACTAATAGAAACGTGTAACGCAATAAAGGAAAACATATATCTCAAAAAATAAAAATAAATAAAGGAAAAATACTTTCGAGGTGGACGTGGCGCAGGAAAAAAGCCTAAAAATTAAAGAATCCAATAGATTAGTGCCAAGAAAGACGTGGGAACAAAAGTTCAATAGTCACCTAGCTGCTGCATAGTGACATAAATAAATAGCTTAAGGAAAAATAAAACTTAATCTCTTCAAATATAATAAAATAAACAAAACTTATCTAAATCTTGTTCTCTCTTTGACACAACTCTAAATCTCGGAGAGTTATAAATTCGATCGAAGAAAAACTAACTCTGAAGAGCTTTACAGTTTTTTTTTTTTTTAAAAGTTTTTTCAGCTATTTTTGTTCTGAGTGAGTTTGGGAGTGTCAATCGGCCACGCCTGAATGGGCCTTATTGCATTATGGTCCATCTGAACTTGACCCAAGCTAAAATCATGAAAAGTACACAGTTCATCAAAATTTTAGAGTATTTTAGGATTTTTGTTTGAGTGAGAAAGAATTTTAATTACATATATATATATATATATATATATATATATATATATATATATATATATATATACATTTTTCATGAATAAATCTATCTGCCGAATGAAATTTGAGTATTTTTCATGAACAAAATATTTATCTATATCTATTTGTTGACTTAAAAAAATTATAAAATTTCTTGATTTGTTTTGAGTAGAATATTTATTCATATGTTTTCTTTTTGACTAAGTTTTTATTCATATGATACTTGTCTAAAATATACTTAGTTTAGCAATCAAGGTTGTTTCATTTCACCATAAAGATACCATATTGGAACCAAGGGGGTGTTACTGGGAGTTAGATTCATATAGAATTTGTTGATTTAAAAGTTGATAGATTTGTTAAATTTGGAAAGAATTATAGAGAGTTTTGTATATTGTGAAAATCAGTAATTATAAATTATTAGAATGATTTTAAGAATCTAAGGTAAATATGTAGTATTCTCTAAATCTTGTCTCATGAGTTAAATGATTAAAAATACAACTTCCAATAACACTAAATTTAATAGATTTATGAAATCATTAAAACCTAAACATTTTGAATAACCAAAGATTTGTAGAGAATTGTAAAATCATCGTACCAATAACAAAGGATTTATAGAGAATTATAAAATCATCATACCAATAACATTATATTCTATAATTTTTTAAAATCATTAAAAATCTATTTTCCATTAACACCCTCTTAGCTGACTTGAATATAATAAGAAAAACCAAATCAAACACAGAATACAATTATAAACTATGCCACTAATACATGAAAATATGGTGTTATCAGCGCTGCATTGTCTCTCATTAATTATTTAAAGTTTAAATTTAATAAATACGAGTTCGATACCAAAAATACCACTTTGATAATCTTGTTTAATTTCTTTCTTTTTTTGTTTTCTTCTACAAATTCTTTTTGTGTGTTAATCATAACGAGGGACGTCGTACGATGCTTTAATTAGCCCCCTTATTGGTCTATACGGTTGTAAGTTGGATCCATTTTTCTCTTCAATGTAGGTAGGTTCGAAGGGAGAATATTTCAATAATTCAATCAAATATTAATAATTTAAGTCAAGCTTAACCATGCAATTTCATGTTAAAATCCCGGTTAAGTTTCAGAATCCCCACGTGGTTTTTCTTGGGTTAACTTCGTAGTATTGTGTTATTTTATATTCAATATCTTTAAAAAAAAGAAAAAAATGATTACCAAATTATATTATGTTTTCAAAATAAAAAAGAAAAAAATAAATAAAAATGATAATAGTTATCAAATTTCTTTTTAAAAAATATATTTTTAACGTCGCAGCAAAATAATAAAACATAAATTCTAAATCTTAAACATTAAATATTAAACACTTAACCCTAAACCTTTGGATAAACCATAAACCCTAGGGTTTAGGATTAATCCAAGGGTTTAGGATTTACCCAACAGTTTATGATTTAGGGTTTAGGATTTAGGATCTAGGTTTAATGGTTTAGTGTTTTAAGATTTAATTTGTAGTGTTTATGATTTAGAATTTAGGATTTATCCAAGGGTTTAAGATTTAACCAAGAGGTTTTAGGGTTTAACCAAGGAATTTTAGGGTTTACCCAAGATTTTAGGATTTTGGATTTATGGTTTAGGGGTTTATGAAGTTTTTTAAAAATTATCAAAATTGTTATTAAAAATTTATTTTTTGTCAACTACTATTTTTATTTATTTTTACATTTTATTTTAAAATATAATATAACTTGACAATATTTTCTTTCCATATTTAAAAGATATTGAATATGAAATAACTAAATCCTGTTGATTGGTGAACCTACAGATACACCCTATGGGGCGAACCCAAGAATTACTCGTATGTAAATTCATCTAGACTCTTTGATTTATAATCAAATACCATCACTGGATTACCATCACATCGCTGAGTAACCTTTGATGAAATGAAGAAGTTCAGATCTAAAATATATAAAATTTTACAATCTGAACTCGTATATGCGATTTGTTGATACTCGACAACGACTGTTTTGAAAAGTACATAATTGTTTTCTGAAAGGTTCAGAATCACCACCATAACGTTTTCTGAAGGGTTCAAAATCCAAACCCGGATCGATCCGCGGTTTCGATTGTTTAAGGAGAGTTCATAATTGTTTTTGAAGGGTTCATAATTGTTCATAAAAGATATTTTTGCCAATGACAATATATTTTCTAAAGGGTACAAAATTGTTTCTGAAAGGTTCAAAATTGTTTGTGAATTGTACAAAATTGTTTCTGAAAGGTTCAAAATTGTTTGTGAATTGTACAAAATTGTTTCTGAAGGGTTAAGAATTGTTTCTAAAGAGTTCAGAATTATTTCTGAATGGCTCCGAATTTTTTCTAAATGGCTCATAATTGCTTCTGAATGGCTCATAATTGTTTATGGGTTCATAATTGTTTCTGAAGGGTTCATAATTATTTCTGAAGAGTCCAAAATTTGTTCCGAAGGGTTCACAATCACCACCATACTATTTACAAATTGTTTTGAATCCAAACTTGGATCAACCAGCGGTTTAGATTGTTTCTGGAGGGTTCATAATTGTTTCTGGAGGGTTCAAAATTATTTCTGAAAGGTACAAAACTGTTTCCAAAGGGTTCAAAATTGTTTATGAAGGGTTCATAATTGTTTTTGAAGGGTTCAAAATTGTTTATGAAGAGTTCAAAATTGTTTCTGAAGGGTTCAGAAATGTTTATGAAGGATTCAAAATTGTTTCTGAAGGTTTCGTAATCATCATCATATTATTTACAATTTTTTTTTCTAACCCAAACCCGGATAACCCCGCAGTTTGGAGTTTCTGGAGGGTTTATAATTGTTTCAGAATGGTTCAGAATTGTTTATAAATTTTTTGCCAACAACAATATGTTTTCAAAAGGGTTTAGAAATAGTTTTGAAGGGTTCAGAATTGTTTCTGAAGGATTCAGAATTATTTCTGAAGAGTTCATAATTGTTTTTGAATGGTTAATAATTGTTTCTGAAGGGTACATAATCACCACCATACTATTTACAAATTGTTTCTAATCCAAACCTAGATCGACCCGAGGTTTGAATTATTTCTGAAAGGTTCAATATTGTTTATAAAGGACATATTGTCAATGACAATATGTTTTATAAAGGACATATTGCCAATGACAATATGTTTTCTAAATGGTTCAGTATTATTTCTAAAGGGTTAAAAATTATTTATTAAGGATATATAATTGTTTTCGGAAGGGTTAAAAATCACCACCATACTATTTACAAATTGTCTTTAATCCAAACTTGAATCGACCTGTGGTTTGGATTGTTTTTAGAGGGTTCATAATTGTTTCTGAAGGGTTCATAATTGTTTCTGAAGGGTTCAAATTGTTTCTGAATGTTTCATAATTGTTTCTAAAGGGTTTAGAATTATCTATGAAGGGTTTGTAATCACCATCATACTATTTACAAATTGTTTGTAATCCAAACCCGAATCAACCCATGGTTTGGAGTTTCTGGAGAGTTCATAATTGTTTCTGAATGGTTCAGAATTGTTAGTAAATAATATTTTTGCAAATGACAAAATATTTTCTAAAGGATTCATAAATGTTTCTAAAGGATTCTAAATTGTTTCAGAAACAATTCTGAATTGTTTCCGAATTGATCATTATCACAAAGCATTATTAAAATAATATTTTTTTAAAAAAACATTTTTATTAAAATAATAATAAAAATGTAAAACATCATTTAAGTTTTTTGGTCACAACAGCACTTAATATAATATGAGTATGGGTTGAAAATGTTTATATCTGTTGTCAGTAACAAAATATTTTGGATATCTGGTTTCTGTTGAGTTATGCGTTAACTTAATCTATATATGATTTACTAGAATAACTGGAGAGCAAATGATAGTTGTCAATTTCTTACGGAGATGTTTGATCCACCGTCTGAGTCACTGGATACGTCGTCTTCCGGTTGAGATTGCTCTGCATAAGGTGAAACCTCAAAGGCCTACAGAAGAAGGATGGAGCTGCTCTCATATATTATTTTCAGTATAACATTAATCCAAAGTGGTTGGGAGAAAGAAAAATATGTAGGTGCTCACATTGATTACACTTTGTAAAGCTTGAAGTTATAAATGGGACTCACATGTGAATATGTTGTTGTACTCGGTTGTAATCTTTCTCTCTCTCAAACGTGCATACAAATATAAATTATGTCGACAGAAATGGAGGTTGTAAGTGTTCTTCAGTACCTTGACAACAAATCCATATTGGTCACCGGAGCTGCTGGGTTCTTAGCAAAGAGTACACTATCCCTTTCTCTCTATATATATTTTATATACATATAAATCCTACTAGTTACAAAATATTATGTAACTGACAACATTTCACACGTATGTAGCCAGGTGCTAAATTTTTTTCTATGAGGTCGATTTCCATTTAGAACAATTTTTTTGTCCTTGATTAAGCTAAAGCCATCAATGGCCATCTGGTGGACTGGATTTCCGGTCGGGCTACTTCATCCTTGAAATTAGACAGACTTGTCTCGGTGCCATCGGTTGGTTGTGTTGGTTTGGTTCTTGCAAAGCAAGTTATACCTCGTATCATCCAACTAAGACGTGGACCACCTAAGATTAGCAAAAATAAAAAGTTATAGATAATATTCGCACGTCGTATATGATTCGTAAGAAAGAACTCGAGCTAGACTCGAACCGAACGATTATATATTTATAACATCCTATAAAATTTCTAGTATAGACTGCAATATGCATCCGTGGCTTTAACAATGAAGTCCACGCATTGTAAATGCTTGTAGGCTTGTTGTGATCACCACTTAGAAAACTAAATATTTGATCAGTACTTACTTACCAAGTAGTTTGTAGGTTGATATAAGAAAAGCTTATGCAACTCATTTTTGTATAACCTTGTATAATCGATCACCACTTATAATCGGTCGAGGAGGGGAGGGGGGTCCAAACAAAATTGCACATAGCAGAGACGGATCCACGTCGGGAGGAAGGGTGTCAGCTCACACCCCTTAAATAATAGTTACAACATTTGTAGGCTAAATAAATATGGATATAATAGCCTAGTTGGTCGAGATTGCTTTTCTTGACACCCCTTAAACTGGGTTTGATTCCACCTACTTGCATCTATGTTTTAATTTTTAATCTATTTTTATCTGGGACTTAAACTCAAATACAATTTTACTGGCCTAAATTTGTTTTTTTTTTTCTGAAATCCAAACTAGTTTTTGCGCTGGATTTATTTGTTTTATATGAGTTTCTAAAGCCTACTTTCAGTATGAATTTTACAAAGGTAATTTTTAAAAAAAAACAATTTAATTTTCCAAAGGTAAATTATAAACACTTTTATATAATATAGTTTTGATATTATAAAATTAAAAATTAAAATATAATACATTTTAATAACATTATAAATTTAAATTCAGTATTTAAAATATACAGCGTAAAAATTAAATTAATTAATTTTAAATAATTAATTTAAATTTTGATCCTGGTAAAAAACAATTCTGGATCCACCACTGGATATACGTATATCTTCGTATTCCGTACAAGTTACTTCTTAATTCATTAAATGTATAAACAAGTACTTTCATAGATAGAGAGTATCCTTAAATTTCTTAATCTAAAAATAAAGGTATATACATTTAAATGCAGTTTTCGTAGAGAAGATATTAAGGGTGGCACCAAACCTGAAGAAGCTCTATCTTCTTCTAAGAGCATCAAATGAAAAATCTGCTACCCAGAGGTTTAAAGACGAGGTTTGTCTCTTCATACTTGGGTTTTAAATGAGTGAGTTGCTATAGGTTTGGTTGTTATTTATTGAAAAAACTATTTAATCACGATTAAGTTTTTAAAATTTCAAAAAGGTCAATCATAGCAATTAGATAAGTTTGTACCCCTTCCCAAAAGTGAAAATATGATTTATTATTCGTTTTTTAATTATACACATAAATTTAACGAAAATCCTTTAACAAAACTAAACCCTAACCCATTTGTCAAGAAAATGAAATATAAATAATTAATCAATTTCACAAATTTTATAGTTACGTTTAAAAAGTTTAAGCGTATTCCAATTGAAAGTTTTCTTAAATAATTTTTTGATCATTATAGTTTAAGCTGGAATAAGAAATGAACTAGTATGCATATATATATTATATAAATCCATAAATTCATCGAAGATCAATACAAATAGTATTCTAATAAACATTAAAAAAAATATTAACAGGTTACTCTTTACTTATCACTGCATACGTTATACTCGCATAAAATTTGGATTAAGGATTTTTTTTGGATTAAGGATTTCCTTAACTATTAATAAGTATAACTTTATTAAAATAACTAAAAGATTTTTTTTTGACAAAGAAAATTAACCGAAAGCTAAAAGGACCACCATCAATTGATGCTAATATAGCTTTGAGGTATTGAAAATCAATGCAGATTTTGGGGAAGGATTTGTACAAGGTACTGAAGGAGAAGTATGGTCCAAATTTTAATCAACTTATATCTGAGAAAGTCACAGTTGTCAATGGAGACATTTGCCTTGAGGATCTGGGTCTTCAAGACTCTGACTTGGAACATGAGATGATCCACCAAGTTGATGCCGTTGTTAATTTAGCTGCAACTACTAAATTTGATGAAAGGTACTGATTAATGTCTTTTTTTTTGTCTGGTCGGCTAATTTTAATATCTTACTACTAGTTACTATTGAGTTATTGAACCACCATGAACTTGATTAATTATCACTCACAGTACCAAAACAAAATGTAAAGCTGGTTTTAGATCGGACAGTAAACTTTACTTTCTTGCAAAACCACCAAGATATTAGCGCGACAACAGCTATAGACCGAATATTAAAAAAATGTATAGAGTGAAAACAGCAATAAAAGTATAGATTACGGTCCAATTGATATGTTGTATAACTAATGATTGTTACATTATCCGCAGATACGATGTTGCACTTGGGATCAACACATTGGGTGCTTTGAATGTCTTGGATTTTGCCAACAGATGTGCAAAGGTTAAGATCTTTGTTCAAGTATCAACAGGTATTTACAAAAACAAAACTATGCTGTCAGTGACGGTGAAATAACTTGTGTTTATAAGGTAGGCTACGTAGCAATATATATATGTATATTTTTTTTTTTACGTACGATGGTTTCTTCCATGTGAAACTAATTCTTTGAAGCGAACATAGCTTCTAAAAGCAATAGAAGCAATCTCAATGATAGTCTCTAATACTGCTAAAAATAATAAAAAGTTATTAGTATTATATTATTTGAAGTGAACATAGCTTCTAATAGCAATCCCAGTGGTTACTCAGTAGTTTCTAAGAGCAATCTCAATGGTTATTAATTACGTAGTTTCTAATAAATTTTTGAAGTGAACATAGCTTCTAAGAGCAATCTCAATAGTTACTCAGTAGTTTCTTATTCATTAGCACTGTGGTTGCTCTAATCTTTCCATTTTACTACAAATTCTTCGAAAGATAAAGACATTTTGAGTTTATATCAAAAAATAAAAGTGGTCACGGAGGATTACATGGGATGTGACTTTATATGGGAAATATAACTATAATGCAACATATATAGCTTATCTTCCATATTTTTTAGCAAAATAATTAAAAAACATAGCTTATACTATCACGATATTGACATGTAACTAATAACTACCAAGTACATACCGAACAGTAGATATATATATATATATATTTATTTTGTTTTTCTAATAATAGGGCTAACAGTAGATACATTTTCGTTTCTTTTTCTAACAGACGATATACCAATAGAAATCAGATAACCAATTCACAACTCTCCAATATTTGCCAATTTATGGACATTGATCACTGTTTACGTTCCAATCTAATTTATAAAGTTGATGTGAAAAGTCTTATTATAAGTTTTTTGGGGTACTAGTGTTCAGAAGTGTTATTATAAGTGACATTTAAAGTTGATAACACAACTGATGTATTCTTTCTCAGAGCATTTTCAGTTAATAGTTCTAAGGAAGATTCCATAATTAAAACCACCAACTAACAACATTTATAATATAGCTTACGTGTGCGGGGAAAAATCTGGTTTGATAATGGAAACACCATACCGTATGGGTGAGACGTTGAATGGAACCACCGGCCTAGACATCATACATGAGAAGAAATTGGTCGAGGAGAAACTTGACCAGCTCCGTGTCACCGAAGCCTCTCCTGAAACCATCACACAAACCATGAAAGATATGGGACTCACCAGGTTCTATTCCCAATTATGTGTTGCAATAAAATACCAGTTGGTGTTAACCTTTGAAATGATTAATGACTATAGTCTAAATAATATGGTAGGGCAAGAACGTATGGATGGCCAAACACTTACGTTTTCACAAAAGCAATGGGAGAGATGATTGTAGGGGCAAAAAGGGAAAATTTATCACTTGCGTTAATTCGTCCGTCAATTATTACTAGCACTATCAAAGAACCGTTCCCTGGCTGGACAGAAGGCATCAGGTTAGAACATAGGGTTTCATAACATATTTTTAAAAAATAATTATATATATGCGATGTTTTGAACCTTTTTGTATATGCTCTTAAACAAATTATAGTTGTAACTGGTAAACCAACTTTAAAAGCTGAGAATGCTTTAAGAAAATTCTAAAGTCCTAAAAGTCAAATATTATCCAATCAGATTTTACTAATCAAGAGTTTTTTCTAAAGCCTATAAAATTTGGTTTTTTAGATTACAACCGCTACTAAAAGCTTATATCTAAAAAGTTATTTCCAAGCATGACCTATGTTTTTATTCATGTTATACTAGAAAATATACAGTAAAAACTCAATAATTAAATTAATAATGTTGAAATTATGATAGATTATTAATTTATAGAGTTATTATTATAAAAATTCTTATTTAGAATTATATTTTAAAATATTTATTTTCATTTAGAAAAGTGAAAAATATTTAATTTCTCGATATTATATATTAGTTAAAATTTGTAGATTTGAATTTCATATATTTTTATTAGATTTTGATAAATAGTTTATATGTTGAATACATATCATAAAATTACAGATGATATATAAACGATTCAATTTTATTGTTTTAATAAAACAAAATGTAAAAATTGCAGATGAAATTTATTTTGAAGAAAATAAACAAAAATGCTTTTTGAATGTTTATATAAACTTTTTATATGGTAATTATTAATTTATGATTTTAATAGAACCATATATTTACCTAAGTTTTTTTAAATATTATTATCTTATTATATTTTAAACTGGTCCGATTTGGAACCAGAGAAATTCATTAATTTATCCTGTTATTACTGTATATGGGTAGTTAAATAATTTTTCAAATATATCTTAAATTATTTAAATTGATATTCATAATAAATAGAACAAGTATATTACAGCTTTTGTAAATTAAATAAATGATTGTGATATTAGGCTACTTATGATTGTACCACTCTTTAATGTACAGGACAATTGATACTCTAGGTGTCGGATATGGTAAAGGCAAACTCACATGCTTCCTTGGTGATCTTAATGCTATTTCCGATGTGGTACATACTTTCTTTCACATTCATCTTATTTTGCATTGTGCATTAACATTTCTTCCGATAACATACATATAACTTATAATCAACACTAGGGCTGGGCAAAAAATCCGGATCCGAAAAACCGAATCGAATCCGATCCGAAAAAGTAGTACTGAACCCGAACCGAAATTCATTAAATATCCGAACGGGTTCAAAATTTTGGTATTTTTAGAACCGAAACCAAACCCGACCCGAACCGAAGTATTTTGGGTACCCAAATGTATCCGAAATGGATTTATATATCTAAATATATTAACTATTTTAGATTTAATGTATATTAAAACATTCAAAATATATAAGATACTTTTAAATTTTCCAAAATACTTGAAAATATATACAAATAGTCAAAATAAATATCTAAAATAGCTAAAGTATACTCAAAACACCAAAATACTTAAACAGTCTACTGATTCTCTATTCAAATGTTCAAATCAAACTAATTTATATGTTAAGTTTAGGTATTTTGACATATGTTATTCAAATTTATTTGTAATATATTATTTTATTTATAGATTTTGAGAAACTTAAAGTATATAATGAATTTTAAAATTTTAAAATAATTTAAATGGATTATCCGAACCCGAACCGAACCCGCAAAGATCCGAACCGAACCCGAACCGAAATTTAGAAATACCCGAACGGGACTGAAATCTTTGACCCCGATAATCCGAAATCCGAATTGACCCGAACCGAACCCGAATGGATACCCGAACGCCCACCCCTAATCAACACAGTACATACCACTATCTCAATAATCCACAAAAATGAATCAAATCTGCTTAAGGATTTCTCACGTACATATGTTTTATTCTTTTTAATTAACATTCTACAGTTCTCTTCACATTAATTTTAACTATAGGATTAAAAAATTAAAAGAGTTTTTTGAGAAAACAAACATAATAAGTAGAATTACTAATTATCATTTAATATTTTTAATGTAATTTATATGAATCAGATGCCAGCAGACATGGTAGTAAATTCGATGTTAGTATCGATGGCTGCTCAAGCTGGAAAACAGAAAGAAACTATTTATCATGTGGGTTCCTCAATAAGAAATCCCTTGAAGAATGAGAAGCTTCCTCAGATAGCATACCATTGTTTTACTACCAAACCATGGACTAACAAAGAAGGGAAGCTGGTTCGTGTAAGGAATATTGAGGTTCTGAGTTCTATGGCTAGTTTCCACAGATACATGGCCATACATTACTTGATCCCATTAAAGGTACCTACATTTTTTAGATTTTAAATAACCGGAAATTGGGTTCCTGATCACGTATATATGTTTCTTTTTGGTTTATTACAGGGACTTGCATTATTAAACATTGTATTTTGCAAGCTTTTGGACCAACGTTTGAAGGATTTTCATAGGAAGATAAACTTTGCATTCAGGCTCGTTGATCTCTACCAGCCCTACCTCTTTTTCCATGGAGTGTGAGTAACTTAATTATCAGTTTCTCACTATGTTATCTGTTCTCTAATCTAATGTTTTTTGAGATTTAAAACAAATGTTGTGCAGATTTGATGATACAAACACGAAAAAGCTGCAAGGAATGGTGTTGAAGACAGAAGCCGAAATCGAGATGTTCTATTTTGATCCAAGGACGATCAATTGGGACAACTATTTTGTGAATATACATGTTCCTGGACTGGTTAAGTACGTTTTCTAATGGATCTCATCTGTGAAGCCTTTGTTTTACTCATGTTCCAACGAGTATAAACTGTGTGGAAAATATAGTACTCGTTGATCTGTTTTTATTCGGCTATGTTTTCAAATTTGGATATTGCTCTTTTTATTTATAATTTCAGCATTTGCATATCTATAATGGAACTTTTTTAATATAATTTTATTTGACGTCCTGTGTTCTCCATATGAGTTAATAATATTCAATATTGAAAACAAGCACTCCTTCCATTTTATACCAATAATAATAATCTGAAAGGCGAATAATAACCTCTTTGACATGTAATTCTTCGCAACTCCATCAGGGACAAAACAACATAAACTAAATGATCTGAACATAGTGTTTGCACACAGTAGACTCGAATCCTAATCTATCGCGAGTACTTGATCTCTAGAGCCGATCGAGACCACCATACCACCGCGCACAAGAAAGTGTTTTGCAAGTGCCTAGTGGAGCCGGACAGAGTAAATTCAACTCAGGGCTACAAGGCCTTTTAAGAGTCTAACGTAATATATACTCTCTCTTTTAGCACCATCCCACTCGATTGTTGGCTACAACTTCATCTAGACAATCGAAATTCTTCAAACTTTGCATGCTCTTCTAAAGTTATTGTGAGTCACTTATTGCACTAACAAATATATGTATTTACTATTTAGCATAAATGTATTGCCCTATGTAAAAGTCTAGCTTCATAATAAAGAACATTTTACCAAAAAATAGGAAATTAATTTAATGATTTGCCATTTTATTGTTGGATACTAATCATGCTAACTCATTTCTTGACTTATTCTTTTTTTTTTTCTAAAGTCACAAAACATTTTTTTTATAAAACTATGACGGTATATAAATATGTTTTAGCAGGCATGTGTTTTCTTTCTATCTATCGTATATACTCTTTCGTATGAATTGAATACCCGCTCTACTCGTTTTTTTTTTCCATCCAGGTGATATATATGTTTTTAATGTTATACAGTATGTTTGAAAATTTAAAGTTTTAAACTATATATATTATAAACAAAAAATAATATTCTTAAGACGAATGTATATATTTTTGCGTCATCAATAGTATAATTTTCTTACAAAACAGAGAAACAAAAAAAAAAGAAAAGAACCTGAGCGGTCTGATGCGTAACGAACGATGCCATCCTCCGCATCAATCTCATCGCCTTCTTCTCTAGCTCTTCTCTCAACCCAAACTCGATCTCCACTCTCCTTCTTCTTCCTCACTCCCAAAGCTCTAATCTTCTCCAGAACCAGAACCCCTGATCTTCTTCCTTCTTCTCTGTTTGCTTCCCGGCGACCCCGCGATTTCATCAACGTTAGATTCGATTACTTTTTTAGATTCGATTTTTGTTTTTTTGTCTACACGATTCAGTTTCTGGGTTTTGGAACAGGGGAGGGATGACTTCATCGACGGTACGCGGAGCTGGAACCGGAAGATCAGACCTGAGTACGAGTTCGATGACGAGGGTTACGAAGAGGAAGACGAGCGTGATGATGAGGAAGAAGAAGAAGATAGAAGCTTGGATCTTTTGCTTAGGTTCGTGGAGAACGTCTTCAGAAAAGTCTCCAAGAGAGCTAGGAAAGCCGTCCGATCGATCTTGCCTGTTTCCATCTCCACCAAGCTCGTAAAGTCTCCACCTTTCGAATCACGTTGATGATCCTCTTTTTTCGAGTATTGAATCAAAGCGATAACCTTTGTGCTGTTTTGTTTAACGTAGGTGGGTTTCTCAGTGAATGGCGTGCTTATACTTGCGTTTTTGTGGATCTTGAAGGCCTTTCTCGAGGTAAAGATTCATGCTTTAGTTTTGTTGGAAGTTAACTAGGAGTGGATTGTTTTGTTTCCTTACAATTGATTGATTGATGTATCTTAGTTATTGGATTAACTGACTATGGTAGAAGAATGTATATGTCATAAGTTTGAATTAGAGAGGCTAGAAGAGCTTTGTTTAATGAGTAGTTCAGTGAATGGCCACTCTCTCTGTTGTTGGACACTTGAGCTAACAACGTTGCATATTCTTCAGTGTTGTTATGTCTTCAAGGAGACAATGTATGTGTTGATAACTTTTTATGTTTGGATTGGCATTTTTTTTTTTTAAATTGTAATTTCACATGGTTGATTGAATGCAGGTAGCTTGCACACTTGGGACTATTGTATTTACGAGCATTCTACTTATACGGGGACTTTGGGCTGGTGTAGCATACGTACAAGAAAGCCGCAACAACAGGATCAACGAACTCGCTGATGACCCTCGTTCGTGGAACGGGGTGCAACCAGCGTCATGATTAATGATGTTTCAGAGAATCTCAAGTTTCTGACTTTCGAGAGCCAAAAACCGGTTTAGGTGGTTGTCCGAAGGCAATAAAACGACAGCTGAGTTCTGAATCAGAAAGCAGTTACAGTGGATGGATGTTCTATCTGCTATGTGTGGATGATTTAGTAATTAAAAAGAACAAAATGTAATATTTTGTAGCATTTTACTAAAGTCAGCTATGGAAGCTTGGCATGCAGCATTTCTTGTTTTTCTAAATAAAAAAACAAATATATAGAATCACAGCATTTGTGTTTAAAAAAAAAATTGAATCACAGCATTTACCTATGCTAATTTTCAAGTTTTGTAAATAATCATAATTTGAATGACTTCAGTCATTCACAGGTTTAGTACAAACTCGTTTTATTAATTTCTTTTCTCAAGTCTGGAAGAATGATTCAATAAAGAGGAGTGCATGTCCTTGCTATACTCCACTCGACACCAAGTCAAAGCTCACTGTAGCAAATAGCCCTCGATCTTGTGGTCTTTCCAACAGCATTCTGAACATTGGAAGGTGCTCTCCAATACTTAACTTCCACCTGTCCAGACATCTCATATGCAGCTCCCTGATCTATGAGGACCAGGTTTCAACACTTCGATACATCAAAATCCTACCACTACTGTTTGCTGTACCAATCACTAAGACGTATATATATATTCTTTGTTGTGTTCTTTTTTGTTATGTGGTTGTATTATATTAGGGCGCTGGTTGTATAGTTAGGATACAATTTGTTTATTTGTCCTATTTAGTCCTATGAATAATACAAAAACGACCCATGGAGTTTCATAAGTCTACATGTTTTATGGGTGGTTTTGTTGTTTTTGTATAAAATAACGAAATAGGATATGTATATAATTATATATACAACTACTTTTTCGCTTTGACTTAAACAATTTAGTTCATGTAAAAAAAACAATTTAGTTCAGATTCGGCTTGATTTATATGCCAGCTCCCAAGACTACAAATCTGTGCCTTCTATTGGATTTGTTGTTAGCTTTATATAAAACATTTTAATCGTACACGAGCTAAAGCATAATACATGGAAATGCCAGCAAACTGTGGAAAGAAGAGTCAAGAGTTCTATATATATATTATGCTATTGGATTGGATTTGCTGTTAGCTTTATAAAATATATTTTGATCGTGTTATACGCCTAATTAGTCGGTTCTGAGCTTTTTAAAACTTACTATCTTAATACGTACTTTTGGGTTTATACCTTGAATATAACCTATTTTTCAGGAATGGGTTTTGAATTAGAGACCTCAAGAGGGAGAAATGATAAGAGATAATTTTTTTATTAACTTATTGTTAAAGAGTATTTGATGATAGAGAGAAGTGAAGTTTACAAAGTTGTTGGTTAAAAGCGGAGGAAATGTTATAGTGCACTTACAAATTAAAATACATGGTGCAATATATATTATTTTCACGTAAAACAAAAACCAACCAAACATCCACAAAAGGCTAAAAGTCGACAATAATGCCAAAAGATTAGTGGGTGTATGAAATTCCACTAAGATGCATTTTGAAGTTTTGATGTTCTTATGTACCTTTTATTCTCACTTAGTGGTACACATATGTAAACAGAGACAACACAACACAATGCATGTTATCCATAAATATCTTATTAGTAAATTATAGTTATATATGTACCAGGTGGTGTATTTATCTTCTACCTCCACAATAAATACATGAAGGTTTTTAAAATTATGAAAATATATGCATAGGCTTGTAAGGTTTTAAAGTAATATATGTCGTCAACTTAGTATGGATTTCAAAACAGGACTCTCAGAAACAATATTAAACAATAAGATACACACAATGTATATTGATTCAACTGGAGAGCTGTATTTTAACATTGCGGTGGACTTTACTAAGACCAAATCCGTTAGGTGAACAATACTCAATCTAGCGAATAAGCATAGATGCATGTTTTCCATGTGACGTTGTCCTTTATACTTCTACAGTGAAGTTCTGTTTTTTTTTCTCGTCTTGACGTATGTACAAATATTCGATTCACCAAAAATAGAGAAATAGACTCTTATACGGAAGTCAACTGTCAGATGTAGAATAAAAGCATATGCATTACTTTGTAAGTAACGATCAATCGCATATAAATTTGACGGCACGATCATATTCTCGCAAACATGAACATATCTATATGTTCGACCATAGAGATAAGTCAACTCGGTATATGATTCTACATACAATTAGTTAATCGTCAGCACCTGATAAGTCACGTCAATGTGTGTATATATATATCTATAACATCAAGTATCTTATTCTATCTGCACCATATGCAAATGAATTATAGAATCACATGTTTTAGAGAACAATTGAAAACAATGAATATTTTAGTAATTTGATGATAACTAAATTACACAATAAATTCTCTAAACGTGAAAAGGGCTTCCTACTAATGAGGTAATGATTATGTGATTTAATATTGGGTTAATCTATCTAAACTTAAAGGAAGATTCTAAGAGAAACTAGAGACTCTTCTGTTCTGTCTAACTAAGGGAGCATATTCCTTCGCATATTGCCTATTGTTACAGATTGTTCTTAAGTAAACTACATTTATCCCCTAATTTAATTATTTTAAATATTATATAAGTTGGAAATCAGTAGACTTAACCTTTACATTTATCATTTTTAATTAGATGTGATCTAAGATCTGATCCAGCAGAAAAGACATTCAAGTTATCTGTTAAGACATTTTACAACATTTGTTTTTCCATTTATCAATTGTGCTTATCTTAACTTTTGTGTGTTTAGCAATAAACAATCGAATATCAAAATCCTTTTTAATGATTTCAGTAGTGGGCACGTATGATTACTATCAAATATGCATGCGGTGCGAACTAAGTTTTTCTTTTTGAAACACTCAGAACTAAAGTATATTAGCACATAATTAAACAAACAAGCTTTGAAAAAAAGCAAACAAAATTGTCCAAATATTTAGCGTTTTCTAAAATTCAAAGAAGAAGGCTCGTCAAATCGAAGACCGTAGAACCTAAGGGTGGATCCAGAAAATTATTTAGCGTGAGATACGTAATATAAAAATATTTAAAATAGAAATATATGTATAACTAAATATTAGATAAAAATTGAGACAACTAATTGTTAAAAAAAATAATCGAGACAACTAATTATCTATCATTTTATGCAAAATAGAAATGGGATTGTGGCACTTGCCACACTCCTACATCCACTTGCGTCCGCCCCAGGTAGAGCCCTAATAGCTTCCGACAATAGGCGTGTAGCCTGTGCTCAAGGGGCCATCGCAGTCCATGTGAAACTCATGGCAACTCTTTTCCACAACAACAAAAAAAAAATCAGCGATATAATATAAAAAGAAACAACTTATTATTTATCAATTCAACAAATGGCCACAAAGTATCTGTTTTCGTGTTATATGTCGACGAATTTGCAAAAACTTAACGCAAAACATATAAAAAATAGAATTACTCAACAGCCAGCGGAAATCAAACACGCTTACTCAACATCAGCCGGGAGAAGCTTTTCTCTCAAGAAGTTTTATACTATTGTTTGCAAAAATAGAGGGTGTGTTTTATACTATTATATTAATGGAGAAAATTAATTGATTAGTTACCATCTTTTCTACATCACTGATCGTATCCATTTTGATGTCACAGTGATCTATAGACATTAATTATCACATATGTTGTCACATGTATTGCGAATTTGCGACTGCTTAATCATTAAGCCAGACGTTACAAACTTGTGATTGAGTTTGTTTTGTCGCCAAAAACAGTAAGCCAGTTCATATTATCAAAAAGCAAACAGGGAAAACACGATATGATTTTGTCACTTTAACAGCACATATCAAATACTTTTTTGTACCATATAATATGCATTTTTGATGTAGAGACTACGTGGAACTCATTGACAAATAAAAGTAGGTGGAATTCCGGAATTTTTTTTAAAAAATAGAATAATACGTGGAAAAAGTATTGTGATTTTTTTGAAAACCTCTGACAGCTTCAGTGTATTCTAATTAATGTGATAATAAATTTATAATCACATTTCTTCTGCAATTCTTTTCAATCTCTGTTCTTCTATAAATATTTGATTCCGAGTCCAATCTCTCCCTCAACATCATCATTCTCACAAATCTCATTTCTCTCTGTTTTCTCTGGCTCTCGAACTTGTGACCCTTTACGGACTCATCATCTCTCGAGCTCCCTTCTCCTCTCTGCTCGTTTAGGGAAGTGCCAATTCTTACCATTTGCGTCTAACCGGAGATAGAATCTTAGAGGGATCTCATAAAGGATCTACCTTTCTTCTTACCCATCTTTCTCTCTCTCTCTCTATTAATGTTTGGGACTCTCGCTTCCGGAGATATCGAAACCGCCAGATTGAGGCGTAATTTGGGGGTAACACGCAAGTTAGGGTTTTCCTGCGGTGGATTTGAGGACCTGGGTATGCGATTAGAAGACGACAACATGAAGCCACACGGAGGAGGTGACGAAGAAGACGACGAAGAACAGGTGGCTGCTGAAACGTCGCCGTTTCAGATTCAGCAGCATCCGTTTCAGCAGATTCAGCAGAAACTCGTTGTTGGGTATGCTCTGACTTCCAAAAAGAAGAAGAGTTTCTTGCAGCCCAAGCTTGAACTCATGGCTAGGTAATGAAAACACACACAACACAAATGTTGTTCCTTTTTTTTTTTTTCCTGAGACGACTGTTCTTTATGTTTGGCTTATAAAAACAGAACCGACAATTTCTTTTTCAAATTTTCAAAAGGATGGACTTTGACATTTTCCCTACATTTGGTAATAGCTATGGTTGGTTTGCCTGATTCTATTGTGGAGGCCACTAGCTATTGCCTTGTCATTAGCCCATGTGTTTTGTTTGTCCTTGCTTAGACTCACACTTACTATGCTTGGGGTATCAGGAACCTTTGTTTCTATGGGAATATTCCTTGAATATATCCTTTCTGGATTAGTCTCTGTTGAAGTTTTGACTTTTAAAAAATTAAAATACTTGAGATGTTTTTGCCTTTTCTATGCCTTGGAAACCTTCTTCACCCACATGGGTGTTTTAGTTAAAACAATGACTGAGTTCGACTTATAATACTGTATCATGTCTTAGAATCTCTCAAACAAGGATTTTAATAGTTCTTAATGTTTTCAGTTTGACGTCTGGTCTAATACTTTTGCTTCTTTCTAATCAACCACATAGCTTTCATCCTTTTTTTTTGTCAGCAAAGTTTTTGAACAAAGCGCTAACAGTACTACTTTTGTGTCTGTTTTAGGAGAAAAGGCATTTGCTTTGTGGCCATCGATTTGAACCGTCCACTTTCTGAACAAGGGCCATTTGATGTCGTTTTGCATAAGGTTTGTGAGCACTTTTAGGAACCTTTTTTATCTGCATTTCTGTTGGAAATCTAATGTGTTATATGATTCTGTATTTGCAGTTGCTGGGAAAAGAGTGGCAAGAGGTTATTGAGGTTAGAAAAATTGTCTACGTTTTGGTTTGAGAGCATTTAGATTACTATTAACCCATGAGTAATATATTTTTTTTTGTGGAGATGATCCATCTCATGAGCCTAGTTGTCGTCAGACACAGTATCTTGTTCGATAATCTCATGTTTGCCTGACTTTGTTTGTAGGATTACCAGCAGACACACCCGGAAGTGACTGTGCTTGATCCTCCAAGTTCAATCCAGCGTATATATAATCGACAATCGATGCTTCAGGGCATGGCAGAGTTGAAGCTGTCTGACTGCAGCGGTAATGATTCTCATTTGTTCTTTTGACATTGAAATCAAGAACTTTCTTAAAATTTCTCTGTAAGTAATCTTTGCTTTGGTAAAATCCTTGTAGGCAGCATGTTAGTTCCAAAGCAAATGGTTGTCTTGAAAGATTCAGCATCTAGTGCCGATAAAGTTGTGGAAGCTGGTCTTAAATTTCCACTAGGTACAACAACTTAACATATCTTCTTGCCACCAAATGTTGGTATATTTACGTATATGATGATGATTACGAGCAAATGATATGATTGAATCAAACTGTATTGTTTCAACCTGCCCAGTTGCGAAGCCACTTTGGATCGATGGAACTGCGAAGTCACACCAGTTGTTCTTAGCTTATGACAGGCGCTCGCTTGCAGAACTTGATCCTCCTTTAGTCCTGCAAGAGTTTGTTAATCATGGTACTATTCGGTTCTACGTTACATTTTCGTATGCAGTTGTCCCATTTTATGTATTCAAACATCTTAAACTCATTATTTTTTTGCTGCCTGAAGGTGGAGTTATGTTCAAGGTTTTTGTGGTTGGTGATATCATAAAAGTTGTGAGACGGTTTTCTCTGCCAAATATAAGTAACTGCGACAAAGCCAAAGTTGATGGCGCCTTCCAGTTTCCGAGGGTTTCATCTTCTGCTGCTTCAGCGGATAACGCAGACTTGGACCCCAGTGTCGCTGAGCTGCCTCCAAAGTCTTTCCTCGAGGCCCTTGTGAAAGAGCTACGAACCTTACTGGTATAATAAACTTGCTTGCTTCCTCACATTTTCCCCCTGCAAGTCTCTCTTTTTTGTTCTGTTTTTAATTGGTTGCTGATTTCTTTTGATAGGGACTTCGGCTTTTCAACATAGACATGATCAGAGAACATGGGAGCAAGAACGTGTTTTATGTTATTGACGTCAATTACTTTCCTGGCAAGTTTTGTTGTCTGCATTTGAACCTTTTGTGTAGTTCTAATATTATGTTCTCAGATAAAAATGAACTTATAAGTCTTTGAAAATTCATTTGCAGGTTATGGAAAGATGCCAGATTACGAGCAAGTGTTTGTAGATTTCTTCCACAACCTGGCACATGCCAAACATAAGAAGAGACATTGTAAATGAAGAAAGCTTGGGAGAAGGTATCAGACCTGATGTGGTGTTGGGGATAAGAATAATGACTAATTATGGATTTGTATAGAATTAGCTCTCCCTTTTGGAAGGCTCTATCAGATAACAAGTTTTTGATTAGTGTTTCTGAAGTTTTTTTTTTCGTTTTATAATAATTTTAGACGGAAGTTTCATTGTACTCAATCCCAATCAAAATCCTCATTTTCTTAGCTAAACCAAACCAATTAATTGGTTCGACCACCTAATTTATTGAATAAGCTCTTCCTTTTGGAAGCTCTATCAGATAACAAGTATTTGATTAGTGATTCTGATCTTTAAAAAGAAAAAAATTAGACAAAATTTGCATTGTACTCACTCCAATCAAAATCCTCAATTTCGGTTTACCTAAACCAAACAAAACCAAACCAATTAATTGGTTCGATCAATTGATTTATTCAACCCTTCCTCTTCGTCTCTGGAAAAAAACTCTAACCTTTTCCTCTCTCTTAGCTACTATCTCTTCTCGTCTCAGAGATGTCTCTCTTACTCCGAACTTTGCCTCTTCGACATGCTTCGTTTTCTCTTTTCCTCTCCGCCACAGCCATATCCGCCTCAAACGCCGCCGTTTCAATCTTCGTCCCCAAACAGAGAAGCCTACTTCGAAGAAGAACCTTCTGCAATTCAGCTGCCATGGCTGCTGCCTCCGCTGACTCCGTAGTGAAGACGAATCCTTCTCCTCCTTCTGTTCTCAAATGGGTTCCTCGCACGGGGCTTTGCGGTGAGTTATCAATCGACGATGTTGGTAAAAGAGTCCACCTTTGCGGATGGGTCGCCCTGCACCGAGTCCACGGAGGTCTCACTTTCCTTAATCTTAGAGATCATACCGGCATTGTCCAGGTCTTCCCCATCTCTTGTCTAAAGTTTGACACTTTGTAATGTCAATTTGAGTGAATGAAACAATACATTAGTGCTTAATTTGATTCGTTTATGGTTTTTACTTGGTCTTTGGTCCGAAATGATTATACTTTGATTTCAACTTATTCACCTAGTTTGTCTAATGCAAGTATGGATATTTGAGGACATTTATGCTTCGTTGAATGTTTGAAAGTTTTGTAATTTTAGGTTAGGACGCTTCCGGATGAGTTTCCTGAGGCTCATGGCTTGATCAATGACATGAGGCTTGAGTACGTTGTTTCTGTGGAAGGTACTGTTCGTGCTAGGCCAAATGAGTCCATCAACAAGAAGATGAAAACTGGATCCCTTGAGGTAATGCTTTCTCTTCTCTCTCACTCAGCTTAGCCGCATGTGTTTTATGCGTGTAGTATGTTGGTTGCATCAGGTAGTTGCAGAGCGTGTTGAAATATTGAATCCTGTGAGGTCAAAGCTTCCCTTCCTAGTTACTACTTCAGACGAGACAAAAGATTCGATTAAAGAAGACATTCGCTTAAGGTGAAATATTAGCTTATCTTTCATGGTTGGTCTCTTTTCGTTCTAAGTGCTTAGTGATGTTATTGGCTGTTTGTATGTCTGATGCTAGATTCCGATGTCTTGATCTACGACGTCAGCAAATGAAGAATAATATTCTTCTTCGTCATAATGTGGTGAAGCTTATTAGGAGGTATCTAGAAGACATGCATGGGTTTATTGAGGTATTTTCTTTCTCTATTTGAAAGCGGCTCTGCAAAGTTTTCTTTGTTAACCAGTTTTCTTTTTCATCTTGGTTTGTTGTTTGTGTTAGATTGAAACGCCAATACTCTCTAGATCTACTCCAGAAGGTGCACGAGATTATTTGGTCCCCTCTAGAATTCAGGTGCATTTATAAGTTTTCATCTTGATATTTCCCGTTAGAGTATAATCTTTCATCGTAGTTTATAGATCTGATTCTATCAAATGTCTCTTTCGAAGTCAGGAACATTTTATGCTTTACCACAAAGTCCGCAGCTCTTCAAACAAATGTTAATGGTCTCTGGTTTTGACAAATATTACCAGATAGCAAGGTATGTATATGATCTTTGGCTCTTAAACTTGGTTTAGAATAAGACCCCCTTGCATAAGTGGCTCATCATACTTCAAATACCACCAAAAATAGGACTGTTCATGCTGATGATGATTTCTTTCTCTTGTGTCTGGTTGATCAGATGTTTTAGAGATGAAGATCTAAGAGCTGATAGGCAACCTGAATTCACTCAGCTTGATATGGAAATGGCTTTCATGCCTATGGAGGACATGCTGAAGCTGAATGAAGATCTTATCCGTAAGGTTAGGGTTCCATTGAGTTGTGTTTAATGACTTGTGTCTTGCGTGACAAACTTGTTACTTCATGTTGTGTTTTTTCTCGCCTGTAATTATGTTCATCATTTTCTATGTGAATCTCATCATTTTAATGAGTGTTTGATGTTCGTTCATCCTTTCTTCAATAGTTTGACCTTCTTGTGCAGGTCTTTTCAGAGATTAAAGGTATACAGCTACCTGATCCATTCCCAAGAGTGACGTATGCTGATGCAATGGATCGATATGGGTCAGATAGACCAGATACAAGATTTGATCTTGAGTTGAAAGATGTAATATTATCTGCATCTTGGTTATTTCGTTAATGTTACAAAGAAGTATTATATATATCTTAATGTACAGAAGCTCTGAAGTCTATTTTAAAGTGTAAATTCTGAAACTGCAGGTGTCAAATGTTTTCACAGAATCGTCCTTCAGGGTTTTCACGGAGGCCATTGAAAGCGGTGGAATCATTAAGGTATTATGTGTGCCTTTGGGTGCTAAAAAGTATTCAAACTCGGCTCTCAAAAAAGGAGATGTTTACAATGAAGCAATGAAGTCTGGAGCAAAGGGTCTGCCTTTCTTGAAGGTCTTGGATAATGGTAAATAGACCATATGCCCACTTCCTTATCTCTGTCATTCTTTTCTAATAGTCATATCATTAATACTTTGTAATATTCAAGGCGAGCTCGAGGGAGTTGCAGCATTAGTGTCTAGTTTAGACTCTGAGGGTAAAACAAACTTTTTGAGACAATGTGGAGCAAAGCCTGGTGATCTCATTTTATTTGGAGTTGGTCCTGCTACTTCTGTTAATAAAACCCTGGACAGGTTAAGACTCTTTGTAGCCCATGACATGGATTTGATCGACCATGTAAGTTTCTCAATTCGCCAGTCACTTGATTCTTCCTCTTGATGACAGTATATCAGTTTAATTCCATTTATTGTTTATTATATAGTCCAAGCACTCCATTCTATGGGTAACAGATTTCCCAATGTTTGAGTGGAATGAACCAGAGCAGAGGCTTGAGGTCCGTCAGATCATAACTTGATATCTTGCATGCTGAGATTAATAGCCATTTTTTTGTTGTTTGCTAATATGGAATAACATTCTCTTCAGGCATTACATCATCCATTCACAGCTCCAAGGCCTGAAGATATGGATGACTTGCCTTCTGCGCGAGCTCTTGCCTATGACATGGTCTATAATGGAGTTGAGGTATAGATAAACAGCTTGGCCATTTTCTTGAATAATGGTTTGGTAGATCTTTTGATATACTTTTCTCGGTGTATACCAGATTGGTGGAGGAAGTTTAAGGATATATAAGCGGGATGTCCAAGAAAAGGTTCTAGAGATCATTGGCATCTCAGCTGAAGAGGTGAGAATCACTTTGTTTGATTTTTACTGAAAAGCCTTTTCTCATGCTATTTTCTACAAAACAGGCTGAAGCAAAGTTTGGCTATCTTCTGGAGGCTCTTGACATGGGTGCTCCTCCTCATGGTATGTAATTTTTCTTAGCCTCCAATAACTTGACTGCACTCTTGTGATGATGATGGTGAACAAGAATGTTCAAAGCATTGTTGATGAAACATTAGCATTTGGTATAATATTGTTGCAGGTGGAATTGCTTATGGACTAGATAGGATGGTAATGATGCTGGCAGGTGCGAGTTCCATAAGGGATGTAATAGCTTTCCCAAAGACAACCACTGCGCAATGTGCCTTAACCAGAACTCCCTCAGAAGTCGATCCAAAGCAGCTCCATGATCTCTCCATCCGCACCAACTAATAGCTTTTTCAGAAACCAAAAACAATAACTATTGTAATACTTTCCATTCTTTTTATAAAATCCAATTCAAAAGTAATACAAAGACATTCACTTTTATTTTTATTTTATAAAATTCTATTATCTAATTAAATAAATAATTGTAATATATTGTTTATAATATGGAGATGGTTTGTTAATTATGGAATGAACTAAACAATTAATAATTGTGAACATTTTTTTTAGTTTGACAAATTATAAGGTAGACAGATAAATATTTGAGTGTTTTTAAACAATGTCTTGAAAATCAAACTGGACTTGTTAGTCAAATAGAACCGGACCAACCATGATTTTCTTAGTTTACTTATTCTAAGTTGAGGCAAGATTAAGATTTAGATTATACCATCTTTACCGGTTAAAAATGCCCACAACTGACAGTCAACCATAAAACCCAGTTCAATCAAATACAAAACATAATTTGATTAATTTGGATATATAGATGATAATTTTTAATTTGATCCAGATTATTTTTTTTTGTAGAAAAAATTGATCCAGATTCTTGTCTTACCTTTGCAAACTAAATAATTTTTTTTTTTTAAACATTTTTTCCTTTTCATTATACACATTTGCTATAGATTATCATATCACATATATAAAAAAATAACTTCACATAATCAAATGTGGTTATTTAACAGCTAACGCAACACTTTTCATCACATAAAACACAACACTTTTCATCACATATTATATTTTGTTTCCTTTTCATTATACGGACATTATCATCTGACCAAGATTCACATCTTATAGATAACATTTAGGAATTAGCAACTTAAAAATGCTATTGTATCTCTCTTGCCAAAGCTCTTGTCCACATCTTCAGTGTGGTTATTGATTTTACAGAGATTTGTATGGATATCACTTTTTGAAACTATATTTGCAGAAGTGATTTGAAAAACTCCCAAAAAGTAATTATAAAATATTATTATTTTCTTAAACTCGCAATAGCATTTTTGAGTTGCCAATTCCTAAATGTTATCTAAAAGATGTGAATCTTGGTCAGATGATAATGTCCATATAATGAAAAGGAAACAAAATGTAATATGTGATGAAAAGTGTTGCGTTAGCTGTTTAGATAACCACATTTGATTATGTAAAGTTATTTTATATATATGTGATATGATAATATATAGCAAATGTGTATAATGAAAAGGGAAAATGTTAAAAACGAGTTTAATTAGTTTGCAAACATAAGACAAGAATCTGGATCAATTTTTTTCACAAAAAAAAAATTTGGATCAAATTTAAAAGTATAATCTATATATCCAAATTAATTAAATTATGTGTTGTATCTGATTGAACTAGGTTTTATGGTTAACCTTCGTCAATTTTGGCAATTTTTAACTGGGAAAGATGGTTCAATTCAAATCTTAGTCTTAATTCAGTTTGGAATCAGTAAACTAAGAGATTTATGGTTGTTCCGATTCTGACTAAGAAGACTAACAAGTCCAGTTTGATTTTCAAAATATTGTTTAAACACTCAATTATTTTGCTTTCCACCTTTACATTATACACATTTTATACACTTTGAAAATTTGTTATTATCCATTTTTTTCGAAAAAATCAATGATAATGTTAAATTCCAAATCCAACGCATTTTCATATATTAAAATTATATTTATGGTGCTAACAACATAACATATAATAGTTCAACACATAATAGTTTGTAGATCATAAATTAGGATGAAGCGCCTAGTATACGAGAAATGTGATAGATTTTTCTGAAACTCTTCAGAATCTTATGATAATTAGACCAGAATTAAAGAATCAGCTGATAGGAAATTGGTGGGTATGCTAAGCAAGACTACCCATTTTAGTGGTCACCAATGATAGAGATTTCAAGAACACAAACTAAGATTTACGTGATCATGGTTATAGGATACACACTAGTATAACTATATAGATTATTGACAAACAAACAAAATTGATCATGTACAACCGATGCACTGTGGCTACATCAATCTAAATAAAATAAGCATATTAGACACTCCAAGTTTCAGCTTTAATATGTTTATATGTTACTATGTACAACAATAAATTAAGAAACCCAAAACAATAATTATCGTCATATTTCCACTCTTTTAAATAGATACTAGATCGCGGTATTTGTTTTTTTTATAAAATCCAATTCAAAAGTAATACAATGACATTAACTCTTATTTTATTTTATAAATTTTGTTATCTTATTAAATGAATAATTGTAACAAACATTATATTGTTTATAATATGGAGATAGTTTGCTAATTATGGAATGAAGTAAATTAATAATTGTGAACATTTTTTAGTTTGACAAATTATAAGATAGGAAGCAAAATAATTGAGTGTTTTAAACAATGTTTTGAAAATCAAACTGGACTTGTTAGTTTGACAGAATCGGACCAACCATAAATTTCTTAGTTTACTGATTCTAAATTGAGCTAAGACTAAGATTTGAATTAAACTATCTTTACCGGTTACAAATAGCCAAAATTGACAAAGGTCAAACATAAAACCTAGTTCAATCAAATACAAAACATAATTTGATTAATTTAGATATATAGATGATAATTTTTAATTTGATCCAGATTCTTTTTCTTTTTGTAAAAAAATTTGATCCAGATTCTTGTCTTACATTTGCAAACTAATTAAATTAGTTTTTAATCTTTTTTTTTCCTTTTCATTATACACATTTTCTATATATTATCATATCACATGTATAAAAAATAACTTTACATAATCAAATGTGGTTATTTAAGCAGCTAATGCAACACTTTTCATCACATATTACATTTTGTTTCCTAATCATTATACACATTTGATATTTATGTTATTCTACAGCTTTAGACATGATTTATGATTGTAACTGTTTCAGACAGTGGTGCATACAAGAAGAGACCAGTTCCCACGTAGCTGACAAATCGTTGGGCTCTTATACTATTAATACAAGCTTACTTTTCTGTGGGACAAGTGAAAGCATATCCGTAGCCAAACTTGAAGATGAATATACAGTTTTTGAAACTAAGTAGCAGAGACAGACACTGATGTTTTTAGTTTTACTATGACAGCTTATAAAAAAACAGAAAACCCGATAGAAAACATTCACATTAACTTATCCATCTTCTTTCCATCGGAGCTTCATTTACTCTGCAGCCATCGCTTCTTCTTCATCTTCTTCTTCTTTCCCTTCTATGCTTATATCCGGCAGAGTCTGTGGATCAGTGAGAGCTTCTCTATCTTCTTGCAACATTGTGCTTTCAGGAGTATCATCTGCTTCCTCCGTTTGCTCTGTGGCAAAATGGTCTGAGCTTTCTTTCTCTTCTGTTTCATCATCACCTTCATACCTCGAAGTCTCCTTCACCTCAGTTGTGTTTGACCCAGAGGTGTTTTCAATTAGAGAAGGCTTTGAAGTCGAGTTCCTGGACTCATCTTGAATGGAAGATGTGTTGGTAATGTTTGCAGAAACAGTAACGTTGGCATCAGTTTCATTACGGGTCTGCTCAAGTTCGACGACATTCTGTAGATCAGAGGATCCTGAAGGTGGTGCACCATTTTCTGTTTTGTCATGTTCTTGACTCCGTTCTTGCATAGTTCTTGTTTCATTCTGCAAAAACCCTGAAGCTTCAAGAACTGCTTCTGTCGAATTACCATTAACTGTTTCACCTCTCAGTTCAGTTACAGCATTAACTGTTTTTTCCACAGAATCTCTGCTTTCAGCTTCTCCTAACTTCAAGACAGGTTCCTTCTGAATCTCTACCTCGCTAATAGTGGCATTGGGACTGTTCTCCTGAGATGGTCCTGTTGAATTTCCAAAACTTTCTTTCAATCTCTCAGTGTTCAGTATCCGAGACTCATGAGATACTGCGCTGGAAGCATCATCAGCCTTGTAATGCTCCTCGCGTGCCTCATGAACAGTCATATCAGTCTCATCAGCATGATTAGTCTCTGTTTCTTTCTCATTGGATCCATTCTCCTTCTCTTCTTGAAGCAATTCATCATCCTTACTTTGATCTTGTTCATCAATATCATCATCTTCTTCTTCATGTTTGTTTTCTTCCTCATCCTCTTCAACTACTTTCTCTCCTAGCTTGCTCTTATCTTCTTCGTCCTCCTCATCTTCTTTCTCCTCTTCCTCATGAGTACTATTCTCTACACTACTCTTACTCTCTTTCTCCTCTTCTTCTTCTTCTTCTTCCTCCTCTTCTTCCACATGCTTCTCTTTCTCGATCTGGTTATGATAACCGGGAAGAAGATCTTTTCTCCCAAGCTTTACCATCCCATCTTCAGTCTCTAACAACACCGTCGATTTCTTGCCATTTGCCTCATAGAACTCCTTCTTCTTATCATGAGAATACTTCACTTGATAGATTAACCAGATGCAAACTCCAAGAAGAACACATATCTGCACAACATGCTTCCCTTTGATACCTCTGCTCCCTCTTTGGCTTCTGCTTGATGATTGTTTCTTCATCTTCAACAGCTATACAAATACCATACTCAGATTTGTTTAACCTGTGACAATAAAGGAACAGCCTTTACAGAGTAATAGAAGCAAATCACCTAGAACAGTCTTTTCTAGAGCTTGAGTCAAAAGAGATCGCTTTCCTCAAAATGAAGATGTGACATGCAAATTGAAATAACCAATTAATTGCAACCATGATGCAACTAAGTACAAATTTATAGATAACTAAGCCAAAGTACACAAATTGAAGTCCTAATCAGCAGAAGAAAACTGAGAATCTAACAAGTAGAAGGGCCATGGTAAAAAAGAACAGCAACTAAAGGTTTGATCTTGAGGATTCAAATCAAGAACCCACTTCTTGAAAGTAGTTATATAATCAAAACAAGAACATAGACCCCAGAAAGAGTATGAATGCAGGAAAAGAATCAGATTCGGAAACAGCTGAAAAGAAAAAAAAATTGCAGCTTTGTGAGGAAGAAGAGTATCTAAGAGTCTGAGAGATACTTTTACCTGAGAGAAAGAGATTGAGCTTTGATAAATCTACAGAGAGAGATAGATAGGTTTATTAGTAGTAGTAACGGAAAAAGGAGAAAAACTTTGAAGAAGGCAAGAGTGTGAAAGGACAGAGGTAAGGCCCAGACAACGCAAAGAGAGTGAAGCGATGACTATTGTCTGCTCTCTCATCCCATTTTTTTAATTATTTTTGGACTAATTTTGGATTATTGAGAATCTTATATTTAACATTATCTTTAACACTTGAGTTCTTTAAAAAAAAATCAATTTTCAAAGCTTATTCTAATACGGAGACTGGAAAAGAATATATAAAAATAAAATCAATTAATCTTTTCTAAAGTAAAATGAAACTCCAGTGGTGATGTAATTGTATATACGGTTTAACACACACACAACCTTTGTCTGAAGGAACAAATTACAACGAGAAAAAGAAAACAGCTTCTAGCATTTAATACTGAAGTGTGTGATGCTTATTTCAAATTAATTGATGATAGTTACAAACAGCTTCTAGCATTTAACGTTTGTTGTGTTCTTCGTTTCTCTAGCTAATAGTAATTTTATAGTAGTCATTCTACTTATTTAAGCAGTCTATGAATTTCAACTAAATTAATTGTTAAAAATTAAAATGATGTAAATGTACCTTTAAAGATAGTTTAAAAACCTTTTAATACAAATATAGAATATGGTTAAATAATTTTAAACAACACTAAAGAGCATAATATTATGTACAAAGAGCTTTTAACGAAAAACTCAATATTTTCGTAAGAGTACCTACAATTTTAGAGAGAAATTCAAAAAATATGACAATATTGTTTTATTGCATAATTGCATCCACCACTTACATATTATGATGGAAAAAGAGGTTAGGAACGTTTGTTGTCTCCGTTTCTCTAGTTAATAGTGATTTTATAGTGGTCACTCTACTTATTTAAGCAGTATATGAATTTCAACTAAATAAATTGTTAAAAATTAGAATGATGTACATTTCCCTTTAAAGATAGTTTAGAAACCTTTTAATACAAATGTAGAATATGGTTAAATAATTTTAAACAACACTAAAGAGCATAGGATTATGTATATAGAGCATTTAACGAAAAACTCAATATTTTCATAGGGATTAACCTACAAATTTTGATAGAAATTCAAAAAATATGACAATATTGTTTTATTGCATAATTGCATCCACCACTTACATATTATGATGGGCAAAGAGGTTTGGAACGTTTGTTGTCTCCGTTTCTCTAGCTAATAGTGATTTTATAGTGGTTAGTCTACTTATTTAAGCAGTATATGAATTTCAACTAAATTAATTGTTAAAAATTAGAATGATGTACATTTACCTTGAAAGATAGTTTAGAAACCTTTTAATACAAATGTAGAATGTGGTTAAATAATTTTAAACAACACTAAAGAGTATAAGATTATGTATATTGAGCATTTAACGAAAAACTTAATATTTTCGTAGGGGTTAACCTACAAATTTTGAGAGAAATTCAAAAAATATAACAATATTGTTTTATTGCATAATTGCATCCTCCACTCACATATTATGATGAGCAAAGAGGTTAGGAACGTTTGTTGTCTCCGTTTCTCTAGCTAATAGTGATTTTATAGTGGTCAGTCTACTTATTTAAGCAGTATATGAATTTCAACTAAAATAATTGTTAAAATTAGAATAATGTACATGTACCTTAAAAGATAGTTTAGAAACCTTTTAATATAAATGTAGAATGTGGTTAAATAATTTTAAACAACACTAAAGAGCATAAGATTATGTATATAGAGCACTTAACAAAAAACTCAATATTTTCGTAAGGGTTAACCTACAAATTTTGAGAGAAATTCAAAAAATATGACAATATTGTTTTATTGCATAATTGCATCCTCCACTTACATATTATGATGGGCAAAGAGGTTAGGAACGTTTGTTGTCTCCGTTTCTCTAGCTAATAGTGATTTTATAGTGGTCAGTCTACTTATTTAAGCAGTATATGAATTTCAACTAAATTAATTGTTAAAAATTAGAATGATGTACATGTACCTTGAAAGATAGTTTAGAAACCTTTTAATACAAATGTAGAATGTGGTTAAATAATTTTAAACAACACTAAAGAGTATAAGATTATGTATATAGAGCATTTAACGAAAAACTCAATATTTTCGTAGGGGTTAACCTACAAATTTTGAGAGAAATTCAAAAATATGACAATATTGTTTTATTGCATAATTGCATCCTCCACTTACATATTATGATGGGCAAAGAGGTTAGGAACGTTTGTTGTCTCCGTTTCTCTAGATAATAGTGATTTTATAGTGGTTAGTCTAATTATTTATGTAGTATATGAATTTCAACAAAATTAATTGTTAAAAATTTGAATGATTTACATGTACCTTAAAAGATAGTTTAGAAACCTTTTAATATAAATGTAGAATGTGGTTAAATAATTTTAAACAACACTAAAGAGCATAAGATTATGTATATAGAGCATTTAACAAAAACTCAATATTTTCGTAGGGGTTAACCTACAAATTTTGAGAGAAATTCAAAAAATATGACAATATTGTTTTATTGCATAATTGCATCCTCCACTTACATATTATGATGGGCAAAGAGGTTAGGAACGTTTGTTGTCTCCGTTTCTCTAGCTAATAGTGATTTTATAGTGGTTAGTCTACTTATTTAAGCAGTATATGAATTTCAACTAAATTAATTGTTAAAAATTAGAATGATGTACATGTACCTTGAAAGATAGTTTAGAAACCTTTTAATACAAATGTAGAATGTGGTTAAATAATTTTAAACAACACTAAAGAGTATAAGATTATGTATATAGAGCATTTAACGAAAAACTCAATATTTTCGTAGGGTTAACCTACAAATTTTGAGAGAAATTCAAAAAATATGACAATATTGTTTTATTGCATAATTGCATCCTCCACTTACATATTATGATGGGCAAAGAGGTTAGGAACGTTTGTTGTCTCCGTTTCTCTAGATAATAGTGATTTTATAGTGGTTAGTCTACTTATTTAAGCAGATATGAATTTCAACTAAATTAATTGTTAAAAATTAGAATGATGTACATGTACCTTGGAAGATAGTTTAGAAACCTTTTAATACAAATGTAGAATGTGGTTAAATAATTTTAAACAACACTAAAGAGTATAAGATTATGTATATAGAGCATTTAAAAAAACTCAATATTTTCGTAGGGTTAACCTACAAATTTTGAGAGAAATTCAAAAATATGACAATATTGTTTTATTGCATAATTGCATCCTCCACTTACATATTATGATGGGCAAAGAGGTTAGGAACGTTTGTTGTCTCCGTTTCTCTAGATAATAGTGATTTTATAGTGGTTAGTCTACTTATTTAAGCAGATATGAATTTCAACTAAATTAATTGTTAAAAATTAGAATGATGTACATGTACCTTGGAAGATAGTTTAGAAACCTTTTAATACAAATGTAGAATGTGGTTAAATAATTTTAAACAACACTAAAGAGCATAAGATTATGTATATAGAGCATTTAACAAAAACTCAATATTTTAAGGGTTAACCTACAAATTTTGAGAGAAATTCAAAAATTATGACAATATTGTTTTATTGCATAATTGCATCCTCCACTTACATATTATGATGGGCAAAGAGGTTAGGAACGTTTGTTGTCTCCGTTTCTCTAGATAATAGTGATTTTATAGTGGTTAGTCTACTTATTTAAGCAGATATGAATTTCAACTAAATTAATTGTTAAAATTAGAATGATGTACATGTACCTTGGAAGATAGTTTAGAAACCTTTTAATACAAATGTAGAATGTGGTTAAATAATTTTAAACAACACTAAAGAGTATAAGATTATGTATATAGAGCATTTAAAAAAACTCAATATTTTCGTAGGGTTAACCTACAAATTTTGAGAGAAATTCAAAAATATGACAATATTGTTTTATTGCATAATTGCATCCTCCACTTACATATTATGATGGGCAAAGAGGTTAGGAACGTTTGTTGTCTCCGTTTCTCTAGATAATAGTGATTTTATAGTGGTTAGTCTACTTATTTAAGCAGTATATGAATTTCAACTAAATTAATTGTTAAAAATTAGAATGATGTACATGTACCTTGGAAGATAGTTTAGAAACTTTTAATACAAATGTAGAATGTGGTTAAATAATTTTAAACAACACTAAAGAGCATAAGATTATGTATATAGAGCATTTAACAAAAACTCAATATTTTCGTAGGGTTAACCTACAAATTTTGAGAGAAATTCAAAAATATGACAATATTGTTTTATTGCATAATTGCATCCTCCACTTACATATTATGATGGGCAAAGAGGTTAGGAACGTTTGTTGTCTCCGTTTCTCTAGATAATAGTGATTTTATAGTGGTTAGTCTACTTATTTAAGCAGATATGAATTTCAACTAAATTAATTGTTAAAAATTAGAATGATGTACATGTACCTTGGAAGATAGTTTAGAAACCTTTTAATACAAATGTAGAATGTGGTTAAATAATTTTAAACAACACTAAAGAGCATAAGATTATGTATATAGAGCATTTAACGAAAAACTCAATATTTTCGTAGGGTTAACCTACAAATTTTGAGAGAAATTCAAAAATATGACAATATTGTTTTATTGCATAATTGCATCCTCCACTTACATATTATGATGATCAATGAGGTTAGAACGTTTGTTGTCTCCGTTTCTCTAGATAATAGTGATTTTATAGTGGTTAGTCTACTTATTTAAGCGTATATGAATTTAAACTAAATTAATTGTTAAAAATTAGAATGATGTACATGTACCTTTAAAGATAGTTTAGAAACCTTTTAATACAAATGTAGAATGTGGTTAAATAATTTTAAACAACACTAAAGAGCATAAGATTATGTATATAGAGCATTTAACAAAAACTCAATATTTTTAGTAGGGTTAACCTACAAATTTTGAGAGAAATTCAAAAATATGACAATATTGTTTTATTGCATAATTGCATCCTCCACTTACATATTATGATGATCAAAGAGGTTAGGAACGTTTGTTGTCTCCGTTTCTCTAGATAATAGTGATTTTATAGTGGTTAGTCTACTTATTTAAGCGATATGAATTTAAACTAAATTAATTGTTAAAAATTAGAATGATGTACATGTACCTTGAAAGATAGTTTAGAAACCTTTTAATACAAATGAGAATGTGGTTAAATAATTTTAAACAACACTAAAGAGTATAAGATTATGTATATAGAGCATTTAACAAAACTCAATATTTTCGTAGGGTTAACCTACAAATTTTGAGAGAAATTCAAAAATATGACAATATTGTTTTATTGCATAATTGCATCCTCCACATATTATGATGATCAAAGAGGTTAGGAACGTTTGTTGTCTCCGTTTCTCTAGATAATAGTGATTTTATAGTGGTTAGTCTACTTATTTAAGCATATATGAATTTCAACTAAATTAATTGTTAAAAATTAGAATGATGTACATGTACCTTGAAAGATAGTTTAGAAACCTTTTAATACAAATGTAGAATGTGGTTAAATAATTTTAAACAACACTAAAGAGCATAAGATTATGTATATAGAGCATTTAACGAAAAACTCAATATTTTCGTAGGGTTAACCTACAAATTTTGAGAGAAATTCAAAAAATATGACAATATTGTTTTATTGCATAATTGCATCCTCCACTTACATATTATGATGATCAAAGAGGTTAGGAACGTTTGTTGTCTCTGTTTCTCTAGATAATAGTGATTTTATAGTGGTTAGTCTACTTATTTAAGCAGTATATGAATTTCAACTAAATTAATTGTTAAAAATTAGAATGATGTACATGTACCTTAAAAGATAGTTTAGAAACCTTTTAATATAAATGTAGAATGTGGTTAAATAATTTTAAACAACACTAAAGAGCATAAGATTATGTATATAGAGCATTTAACGAAAAACTCAATATTTTCGTAGGGTTAACCTACAAATTTTGAGAGAAATTCAAAAATATGACAATATTGTTTTATTGCATAATTGCATCCTCCACTTACATATTATGATGATCAAAGAGGTTAGGAACGTTTGTTGTCTCGTTTCTCTAGATAATAGTGATTTTATAGTGGTTAGTCTACTTATTAAACAGTATATGAATTTCAACTAAATTAACTGTTAAAAATTAGAATGATGTACATGTACCTTGAAAGATAGTTTAGAAACCTTTTAATACAAATGTAGAATTTGGTTAAATAATTTTAAAGAACACTAAAGAGCATAAGATTATGTATATAGAGCATTTAACGAAAAACTCAATATTTTCGTAGGGTTAACCTACAAATTTTGAGAGAAATTCAAAAATATGACAATATTGTTTTATTGCATAATTGCATCCTCCACTTACATATTATGATGATCAATGAGGTTAGGAACGTTTGTTGTCTCTGTTTCTCTAGATAATAGTGATTTTATAGTGGTTAGTCTACTTATTTAAGAGATATGAATTTCAACTAAATTAATTGTTAAAAATTAGAATGATGTACATGTACCTTGAAAGATAGTTTAGAAACCTTTAATACAAATGTAGAATGTGGTTAAATAATTTTAAACAACACTAAAGAGCATAAGATTATGTATATAGAGCATTTAACGAAAAACTCAATATTTTCGTAGGGTTAACCTACAAATTTTGAGAGAAATTCAAAAATATGACAATATTGTTTTATTGCATAATTGCATCCTCCACTTACATATTATGATGATCAAAGAGGTTAGGAACGTTTGTTGTCTCTGTTTCTCTAGATAATAGTGATTTTATAGTGGTTAGTCTACTTATTTAAGCTTATATGAATTTCAACTAAATTAATTGTTAAAATTAGAATGATGTACATGTACCTTGAAAGATAGTTTAGAAACCTTTTAATACAAATGTAGAATGTGGTTAAATAATTTTAAACAACACTAAAGAGCATAAGATTATGTATATAGAGCATTTAACGAAAAACTCAATATTTTCGTAGGGTTAACCTACAAATTTTGAGAGAAATTCAAAAATATGACAATATTGTTTTATTGCATAATTGCATCCTCCACTTACATATTATGATGATCAAAGAGGTTAGGAACGTTTGTTGTCTCCGTTTCTCTAGATAATAGTGATTTTATAGTGGTTAGTCTACTTATTTAAGCAAGATATGAATTTCAACTAAATTAATTGTTAAAATTAGAATGATGTACATGTACCTTGAAAGATAGTTTAGAAACCTTTTAATACAAATGTAGAATGTGGTTAAATAATTTTAAACAACACTAAAGAGCATAAGATTATGTATATAGAGCATTTAACGAAAAACTCAATATTTTCGTAGGGTTAACCTACAAATTTTGAGAGAAATTCAAAAATATGAAAATATTGTTTTATTGCATAATTGCATCCTCCACTTACATATTATGATGATCAAAGAGGTTAGGAACGTTTGTTGTCTCTGTTTCTCTAGATAATAGTGATTTTATAGTGGTTAGTCTACTTATTTAAGCAGATATGAATTTCAACTAAATTAATTGTTAAAATTAGAATGATGTACATGTACCTTGAAAGATAGTTTAGAAACCATTAATACAAATGTAGAATGTGGTTAAATAATTTTAAACAACACTAAAGAGCATAAGATTATGTATATAGAGCATTTAACGAAAAACTCAATATTTTCGTAGGGTTAACCTACAAATTTTGAGAGAAATTCAAAAATATGACAATATTGTTTTATTGCATAATTGCATCCTCCACTTACATATTATGATGATCAAAGAGGTTAGGAACGTTTGTTGTCTCTGTTTCTCTAGATAATAGTGATTTTATAGTGGTTAGTCTACTTATTTAAGCAGATATGAATTTCAACTAAATTAATTGTTAAAAATTAGAATGATGTACATGTACCTTGAAAGATAGTTTAGAAACCTTTTAATACAAATGTAGAATGTGGTTAAATAATTTTAAACAACACTAAAGAGCATAAGATTATGTATATAGAGCATTTAACGAAAACTCAATATTTTCGTAGGGTTAACCTACAAATTTTGAGAGAAATTCAAAAAATATGACAATATTGTTTTATTGCATAATTGCATCCTCCACTTACATATTATGATGATCAAAGAGGTTAGGAACGTTTGTTGTCTCCGTTTCTCTAGATAATAGTGATTTTATAGTGGTTAGTCTACTTATTTAAGCATATATGAATTTCAACTAAATTAATTGTTAAAAATTAGAATGATGTACATGTACCTTGAAAGATAGTTTAGAAACCTTTTAATACAAATGTAGAATGTGGTTAAATAATTTTAAACAACACTAAAGAGCATAAGATTATGTATATAGAGCATTTAACGAAAAACTCAATATTTTCGTAGGGTTAACCTACAAATTTTGAGAGAAATTCAAAAATATGACAATATTGTTTTATTGCATAATTGCATCCTCCACTTACATATTATGATGATCAATGAGGTTAGGAACGTTTGTTGTCTGTTTCTCTAGATAATAGTGATTTTATAGTGGTTAGTCTACTTATTTAAGCGTATATGAATTTCAACTAAATTAATTGTTAAAAATTAGAATGATGTACATGTACCTTGAAAGATAGTTTAGAAACCTTTTAATACAAATGTAGAATGTGGTTAAATAATTTTAAACAACACTAAAGAGCATAAGATTATGTATATAGAGCATTTAACGAAAAACTCAATATTTTCGTAGGGTTAACCTACAAATTTTGAGAGAAATTCAAAAATATGACAATATTGTTATATTGCATAATTGCATCCTCCAATTACATATTATGATGATCAAAGAGGTTAGGAGCGTTTGTTGTCTCTGTTTCTCTAGATAATAGTGATTTTATAGTGGTTAGTCTACTTATTTAAGCAGTATATGAATTTCAACTAAATTAATTGTTAAAAATTAGAATGATGTACATGTACCTTGAAAGATAGTTTAGAAACCTTTTAATACAAATGTAGAATGTGGTTAAATAATTTTAAACAACACTAAGAGTATAAGATTATGTATATAGAGCATTTAACGAAAAACTCAATATTTTGTAGGGGTTAACCTACAAATTTTGAGAGAAATTCAAAAATATGACAATATTGTTTTTGCATAATTGCATCCTCCACTTACATATTATGATGATCAATGAGGTTAGGCGTTTGTTGTCTCGTTTCTCTAGATAATAGTGATTTTATAGTGGTTAGTCTACTTATTTAAGCGTTATATGAATTTCAACTAAATTAATTGTTAAAATTAGAATGATGTACATGTACCTTGAAAGATAGTTTAGAAACCTTTTAATACAAATGTAGAATGTGGTTAAATAATTTTAAACAACAAAAGTATAAGATTATGTATATAGAGCATTTATGAAAAACTCAATATTTTAGTAGGGTTAACTACAAATTTTGAGAGAAATTCAAAAATATGACAATATTGTTTTATTGCATAATTGCATCCTCCATACATATTATGATGATCAATGAGGTTAGGAACGTTTGTTGTCTCTGTTTCTCTAGATAATAGTGATTTTATAGTGGTTAGTCACTTATTTAAGCGATTATATGAATTTCAACTAAATTAATTGTTAAAATTAGAATGATGTACATGTACCTTGAAAGATAGTTTAGAAACCTTTTAATACAAATGTAGAATGTGGTTAAATAATTTTAAACAACACTAA